>JAKJJM010176845.1:0-12453 GCA_021901965.1 Pipa carvalhoi
TTTTTTTTTTTTTTTTTTTTTTTTTTTTAACTATTTGTGTCAGCAATTGGCTTAGTATAAAGGAGTTTTATATGTATGTGGGCACTTATATCGGCACTATAGTTCTCATTTAAAGTGGCGAATTAGGGGACTGATGGCAGGGCTCATACTGTCTGACTAAGCCACACTATGCAAGAGACTGTTACTAACACGGTTGCGCCTTCGCTATGGGAGTTCTCTGTTTAGTGAATAAGAAGTAGAGAATTTGAGCATAGTTGCATTTTCACTTTAATGTATAAACCCCTGAATGTCCTGTTCCCCTAAACAATTTGTATTAACTTTGTGTAAAAATCAGCATATTTATGCACAATGATAGCACAACTTTAATTTTTAAGATCCTGAAACTATTTTATTGTAGGACCAAAGAAAGGACACTCATCACAGAAGTAACTAGAAAAGTGAAAAGTCACAACAGAAACCAGAGAAGGACAGGCAGGCACAATTACTATAACAGTTTTAGGAAAAATGACACAAATACGATAAGTAACTTGTCAGTTAAATAGTAATAGTGTCCTGTATGTGGCAGAGAAAACTGTCCTAAAGACTTAAAATTTACATTGTCCTATAACATAAAAAGAAAAAACAAACTTGCTAATGTTCACCCAGCTGGAGTTTGTTATGAAAGTGTATTAAATAATGTTAGATATAAATAAAAAGACTGCAATTATTTACTTCCAGACATTAATTTAATGAGCTACTTCAAAAAATGGTCACCAGGCCAAAGTTTCTTAATGGGACATGGGAATTTATAAAGCCAAAAGGGATCAAGAGGCTACAGATTCTTAAAGGCAAACGAGCATCAAAAATGTTTTGGTTTCACAGAACAACAAAATCTGTTGAAGTAAATTAACCTTTAGGGCCAGATTCCGGTAAGGTCGTAGTCCTGGGGAAATGCCTTTGCGAAGGCATTTCACCGAAGTGCACTCTGTTCGCCTGTTTGTGAAGTACATGAAGCACAACCGCGCCTATTTGAGCGGCCACGCCTCGTGCACTTCGGAGAAATGCCTTCGCAAAGGCATTTCCCCAGGACTACGACCTTACCGGTATCTGGCCCTTAAAGTAATTGATTTAATTTAAGTGGAAAAAGTATAGGTGCCGTTTGAAATGCCCACTTAGCAGGTCCTACCTCACTTAAAGGGACACTAAATAATGAATATACCCCAAAATGCCTTTACAATTAACTATATATTTAATCTGTGCTTATGAATATGTATTATCTTCAGTTTTAAAAAAATAGAATGGGACTAGTTGGGGTTTATTTACTAACATACAGAACATGGCTTCTATTATAAAGACAAAAACAGCAATAAAGTTAATTCACCTTCAAGGACAGTATTTTTACACATGCCATATTTAAATGCATTCCATGCCAAGCCAAATGGAAAATGACAGTAACATCAAAAATAAAAACGCCGTATTTTCTGGCGTATAAGACGACATTTTTTTACCTCAAATAATCTTGTCTAAAGTCAGGGGATCGTCTTATACGCCGGGTACAGTCTTTTAAGACAGTGTCTGCTGTATGCTGGCAGCCGCTGAGGAGAATCAGCTCTCCCCAACACTTCCTGGTTGGACTAGCCAATCAGGAGCTGCTGACATCACGGATGACGTCAGCGGCGGCGGCAAATTCAAATAGCTGAGCACTGCTCTAAGCAGTGCTTGATCATTGAAGTATCTATAATCACCAGAGGAAGGATCCAGTTTGTTCTGATTGGCGTTTGGAAGCCATTTTGTGTATCCTGCTTCAAGTTCTGTTCAGCTTCCAGTCTGCCTTAAAGGGATATGCTCCTTAGAGTGTCAGCTCTTCAGCCAAGCATTCCGGTTTGTGTTTCAAGTATTCTGTTCTTGAGTGTCAGCTCTTCAGTAAGTCTTTACACAGCATGCACCTCCTGCTTCTGTCAAGTTCAGCACCAGCCTGTTTGCAGCATCTGACCCTTCCCTTGTTCCTGAGCTGCCTGTGTGCAGTGTCCCTCCTGTCTGGTTTTCTGAGAGGATATTCTGTTCCTAGGCTACAGTCAAAGGACAGGAATGAGTCAAGTAGCAAGGGGGGAGGACAAGGAAGGGGGTGGGGGGGGGGCGCCCACCGGACAATCACATGTTTGGTTGATTTTGTTTTGGGTTTTGTTATGGGGTATTATTCTATTGGATATCCAATTCCCCTTATTTTGCTTGTAGCACCACAATGTTTGTGGTGCCCTGGCATCTATAAGGGGTTTTTCCATTTTTTGTGGTCTGTCACATTAAATTTTGTGACATCATCAAACTCACAACAACACTCGCGCTAGTTTGACGCGCCTTATTGATTCGCGCATCTCTTCTCCAACTGGTTGCCCGACTCAATGCAGGTATTTATTCAGCTTTATTTCTATTCACCCTTCACACGCAGGAGGAAGCCTCTATAGCTACAGGCGAAATGCGTCCGTGTGGTTGTCCGGTGTCCTCCCCCCTTGCTGCTTGACTCATTCCTGTCCTTTGACTGCTTGTCTTTTGATATTGTTGTACAGGACTTGTACTTGATCCAGGGCTATATGCTTGCTTGTTTGTACTTTATTATATTCAGCAATTCTAGGGTAATTGTAGGTTTATGCATTTTTTTTTTCTTTTGTTAGGGAGGTGGCGGCGCTGCCATTTTGGGTGGTTCCCTTTCAGGGGAGTTTTTAGTGTTAACATTTTTTTGTGTGTGTGTGCTTTTTGTAATAAACTTTGCTTATTCATTATTATTTCTGTGTGCGTGCATTTCTATGAGGTCCTTTTTTCTTTTTTGCATTACATTCATGCCTTTTCGTCTAGCACTGCACCTACTGTTTGTTGTACTTGGTGTGTGCGCACTCCTACATTTTTGTTTCTTGACATCTGTGGAGGCTGGCAGCATCAAACCTACTGAAATAGTTCATCTTGGAATGCTAAAACATACAGCTGGTCTTTATTGTTTTTGCGGTTTAAGAATTATTATACTTTCTTTTACTTCATCTGTTTGGTTTACCTTATTAGGTGAAGCTTGATTATTTTATTTAGAATTCCTTTCCCATTACTATTAAAGCTCTTCCAGTGTGTACCTAATTCACTGGCTGGTTGCCAGGTTAATGGTCCCTAACAACCCGAAGACTATATAAATACGAACAAGAAAAAAATGTGAACAAGGAAATCAATATTGATCAAAAAGTGAAACAAAAGGAAAAAAAAAAACAAAACAAAAAAAAAAAACACAACAACAAACGCACACTAAAAGAAACTACCAAATGCCATCTAGGATATACTAAAAATTAACTAAGGTAGACAACTCCTTTAAGCCCAGAGTCATCAGTCTGCCCTGCTTTAGATAAGCACATCTTCGGCTGTGGTTGCAAAAAGGACAGGATCTGGAGGGTGTGTGATTATGGCAGTGGGAGGTGGCAAGCTGAAGGTCACGTCAGCTGTATCCAGTGGCCGTGCGATCACAAAAAAGGATTCTGATGTTCAAGGAGAAAACGCTCTTGTTCCTGGCCCATTTTGTTGTCGTCAAGTACTACAAAATCCTAGACAAAAAGGCCTGAATGAATAGAGAAAAACTCCAAATGTGGGCATCAGGATTCCATTTCTAAGTAATTACAGGGACAAGGATGCAGTCTTGTTTCCACAGTCTTATTATTCCTTCACTTACAAGGGCCAAAGACCTTAGGTCAGTGTATAAGAACAGGAAGATGGTTGCAGAAGATAAACTGCCAAAATAAATTGAACTGCAAAAAGGAGTCCCAAAGGAGTCCCCTTGAATGCATTTACCACAATAAAATGTATACTTGTAAACATCTACCTACAGCTTGTTCCACATCATGTTCATATTTGTATGTATATTTTTATTTATAAAGCGCCACTAGGTTACACAGCGCTTTTCAGAGATTCATCATTCACTTCAGTCCCTGTCCTGTGGAGCTTACAATCTAGTTTCAATCACACACACACAGATGAATGTTTTTGGATTGTGGGAAGAAACCCACATAGGTGCGGGGAGAACATACAAACTCCATGCAGATAAAGTCCAGGGTGGAATTGAACCCAGGACCTCAGTGCATATTTTATAACATTTTGCATTTTCTTCCAGTGAGTTAAGTGTAAAGCATTGCATTCTGTCATCCATTATTTGGACATACTCTTTATTTGCCCAGGGAATTTTATTCACTGTACTCTGTGTTGATGGCAGTGGATTTATAGAATAATGGTTTGAAAGAACATTTTTTATTTTCCACTGGTTCATGTCATTAATAACCTCTCAGCTTCCTAGGCAGAGGTCTTGCAGTTATTACAATATCTTGTGTTACTTTGCATGCAACCTGTTTTAGGGCATGCAGTATCCTAGGCCTAGTTAGTTGCTGATGCTCTTTCCCAATGCAGTTGGATTGTTTATGGCAGCTTGTTCATTTGGCAGACTGACAAGGACAACTATGCCCCAGCTGCCTGTGGCAACTGGAGGTGGAAAGTTATTTCCTGGCCCTACCACTTGGCTGAGGTAAAATAAGGTGAGTGCCAAGAAATTAGCAGGCAGACGAGGGAACAAGCAAACTGTGAGGTCGATTTGGAAGTATATGATTTTATACAGATGTATGGTTCCAGAATCTCAGTTTCTAGGCTAAATTTGGGCTGGTCTGTCCTTTAGCTTCTGTATTTGGAGGATGACCAGTTGGACCGTAGTAGTTAAGCAGTCTTTGAAATGGTATAGAAGATGTCATATTGTAAGGGATACCAGGGGCGAAATTTATTAAAAATCGGAGAAGAAAAAAAAAAAAAAAAAAAAAGAAAAAAATTTTGTAATCAATTTCCCAGATTTTGTTAAGTACTGCTGAAAATTACAGATATCGCGATATTGAATTACCGATATCGGATGTTATTTTCGCGATTAAACAGATTTACAAAAATAGAAAAAAACTGCAGCCAATTTTTTCTTCGATATTGATTTTCGATATCGAGAAAAAAAAAAAAAAAAGGCTGATTTTTTTCCCGATTTTAATAAATTTCACCCCGGGTGTTCAGTTTCATTTACTTTTCTATTGATGAATTTAGAGATGTTGCGAACTATTTGTTTTCCTGACTACAAATTGGCTTTGGCTTCCTTAGTGTTTATTAAGGCTTTTTTGAATTAGCAAGCTGGTATCCTCCAGTAGAATCGAGGTGAGTTGTTTAGCTTTGGAGAATGGTTTTAGGGGTATTATTTCTGTGGTAACTTTTATTAAAAGATTTATGGACATTGAAGGTAGAGGAAGCCCTATTTAGTTATGCAAGTGTAATTGCAACACAGCAGTTTATCTTTTTAAATTAATTTTGTCAGGTCCAAGCCTCTTGCTCATACATAGTGAAAATCTAAATATTAATTTGCACCATATTCAAGTGACTGATTTCACTTATAGGGTTGTCCTTTTCAGATTCTGTGACTCTTTCAAAGCTGGTGCACTATAGCAGACGGACATAGGTACCGTATTTTTCGCTCCATAAGACGCACCTGATCATAAGACGTACCTAGGACTTTGAGGAATATAATATTTAGTCTGCTAAAATATACTATTCCTCCCCTGCCTGCCTGCCTGTCCTCCCCTACTGCCATCCCTCCCATGCCTGCCTTCTGACCTTTCTCCAGCATTCCAGCAATGCGCCTCCTCTCAGTGCTTCTCCACACTGAGGTAAGTTGAGCGCGACAGCACTCCTTGGCTCCTTCGGGTCTTGTCGGCAAATGCCGAATCCAAGGTGAATAGAGCCGATAAGACCCGAAGGAGCGCTGTCGCGCTCAACTTACCTCATTGTGGAGAACCGCTGACAGGAGGCGCATCACTGGAACACTGGAGGCAGCAGAATACTCTGAATTTTCTTCAGCTTCTGCAGGAATACTCTGAATTTTCTTCAGCTTCTGCAGGAGGGGGGGAAAGCTGGCTCACCGGCAACCCCCCTCCCCTCCATCCGTGTCCCGCAGCAGCTGAAGAAAATAGTATTGGCTCCATAAGACGGGGGAAAAAGTGAGTGTTACGGAGCGAAAAATACGCTATATTAGTTGTTTAATTGCAGTGCGGAGACATTTAATTCATGTTAAATTTAGTGTTTTTCTTGTTGCAGGGGCTTCTTAGGCCCCCATCTGGATCTTGGGTCATTCTTTTGTTTTGACTACTTTAAAAGTAACCAAGTGAGAATATCAGGCAGACAACTGGGGCTCTACCGGAATAGTTCTGTAATCAGGAGACTAAGGCTAGGTTCACGCGAGTGCTTGCCGTCGCATTTTGTCGGCGTACTTAAGCTGCGCGATGAATGCGGCCAGAAAGGAGGAGCCGTAAACACACAGGGAATGCTCACACGATGTCAGGTAAGTTCAAAAGAAAAGGTTTGCGGCGTGGCTTTTTTTTTTCCTCCTCAATACGAGCGTATTATGTGCTACACATAATACACACGTGTGAACCTAGCCTACGATTGACAGAATGGCTTGGAGAGAGTTTTTATACCTATTTACCAAACAAGCAAGGTTGGAGAGTCCCCCTCCCCTCGAAAAAAAATAAAATGCTGCAGTCACACGTGGGATGGAATTTAATATTAGCCACCATTACACAACAGTAAAAAAGTTTTGTAATCAGTAAAGACCTGCATACCGGCAGATTGCTTTCAACACCTTCTTCAGTGAATGACATAAGGAGCTAAGCTTGTGCAGAAAACAAATAGGATTTAACACAACAGCATTAGGAAGTTGTTTATAACGTTTTGTACAATCAGTGTATTTGCTCTAAGTACCGGTAAGTTGAAAACAATCATGGATTTGTTTTCCCAACTGAAAATCTGCACATTATATATTGTTTTAGACAATGTCTGTATCTAGAGCACAGAACAGGTCTATCATCCGGTTACCTTTTTTGTGTGCTCAGTACCAACACTTTGGGGACTTGGTAACTCGTGGTATGTAAATGTGTAAACATGACTTGTAAGGGAGACCGTGATGACTTCTTACTTCCAGGGGGATTGCCAAAGTCAAGCTTTTAAATAAATTCTTTTGAACACTGAACAGAACCTTTTCTTCGCAAAGGAAACTTTCCTATGCTCTGACCTAACCCAACATCTGGATTCTCAGTTTACAAGACATTATTAATTTTAGTCATCTTGCTATTACGGAAGATGGCACAAAGGTCCAGGAGCAATATAAGATGCACAATTCATGTCTAGACCAATAACAGTGCCAGGCAAACAATCTGAACCATAATATTTTTTTTTTTTTTTTTTTACAATTTGAAGTCTTGAGAACACAGAGAAATTAAGTCATCAGAGTAAAAATAGCTTTCACTGGTTCATAGATTATTCACTTAAAATTATTCAGCTACTTAACATGTATACATCTCATAGGAAGATAACCATGAAGGTTTTTCGAACACCTGATAATGTTGTCTGCCATTTTTACATCAATAATAAAATACCCATTCTGATTAGTTGTCACAAGTCTAAGTGAATCAGAAATACTATAGATCAATTTTTGGGTTCATTTTGTCTTACAAGTAAGGTAGGCAAGAGCATGCACATGCAAATTCATGTAGTAGAGCATTTTGCAATTTGGATTAAACATGGTCTATTTGCATTTTTACTTTTAAGTACTAGAGTCATGTAATAAATTAATTTATTTTATGCTTCAGATCTACTGTACAGGTTGTGAGGTACAGAAGTTCTGTACAAGCTGGTAAAGGCCATCCTGTCCACAGACACTGCACTTTCTATAACACCTTCTGGTCCCTAAATGGCATACTGGCTCAGTAGTACTGCCTTAAAGTCACAGCTGTGGGAACCACGATACCATTTACATTGGGTTAACTGAATCACAGGGTGAGTTTTGTTGCACAAGAGCCAAGAATAACTTAACCACTGGGGCCAAGAACTGGTTAAATACTACATGAAAAGCCAGGTTTATAGTAATGTATAGATAATTAAAACAGAAATTTTATAATATCTGAACAAGTGAATGCGGGTTATAATAAATATCCTAATTTTACAAATGTATAAACAAACAGCATATTAAGTCAACCCTTTATTAAAAGACACCGTTTATAATAATACCAATCCTCCAAATTCCATTGCTTTTGCCTAGCAACTCTTTTCCTAGCTCTCAATTTTGTTACAAAAACTAAAATCTAAATTATGACTGGGAAAACACATGGAGATCGCTTTCAATGAACACAGAAAATGTGACATCAAGGCGTTGCTGGGAAATCATTTATTACTGAACATTGAAAATAAAATTCAGCAACGACCAAAAAATTGAAGAGGCAGTTATTTAATCCAGATGCATTTCTAATTAACCATCATCATTTCTGTACCTTCAGTTGACACCCATATAATGAGCAATAAGTTTATGCTTTCGTTAATCTAAAATGCACTAGCTAGTTAAGATGACAGAAACCACAAACTGATGCTAGAAGCAAGCAGCAAATGTTTTCCATATGACATCAGGCTGTCATAGTCTAGTCTGTCTCTTGTAAGATCTATTTATCCCCCGTAATGTAATTTCCTTTTCCATGTTCCATGAATAAACTGGATTGTCAGGGAATCCAAATATTTTAATAGGCAATGATAACTTCCCATGAATCTGCGGTGAATTCAAATGCATTGGGGTATGAGATATGTAAACTTAGTGCATAAGACTGAAAATAAACTTAAAAAAAACAAAACAAAACAAAAAACCAGTAACTCATTAAAAATGGGAAAACTCTATGAATGGTACCATTTCTAAGCGAGAATACATTTTAGCATGGCTTTATATCTCTCATTTGATAGATCTGATAAAAAGTATGGTGATCTGAGTGCACTGGAGGCATGGTGCTGTATCTGTATGTATGTATGTAAGGTTACATACATCTCTCTCTCTCTTGGAGTAGTGCTATCATTTCCCATGCACTGTCCTATTTAGTTTCACCCATGTTTTCAAAGGTCAGACTCTACTGTAATGATGCCATAGAAAGTCTTGGACGCTTGGAAACTAAATAGAAACACATGGGCAAGATGGTCCTTTTAAAGGTTTATTTCAGAGAGTCATGTCCTAGGTCAATACAAAACAGTATTTTTTCAATATAGATTAGAACTAAGATACCTTTGTGGGGCCATTTCCATGTATTAATACTGGCAATGTTTCATACTGGGAATTTTTTGCTCTTGCTTTTCCATTCTCAAAATGTAAAACGACATCATCTGCAATAAAAACAATTGAATATGACAATAAGATACAGATATCCCACCCCCACACACAAAATATTAACACCACCCCCTTAAGAATCTGAGATCATCCCCCATAAACCGTGTTCTATCAAAAATGAATATCACAGCGGAAATGAAATTGTAGGGTAGGGTGTAAAACATGGCACAAGATTATACCTGAAGTGACATTTATCATCAAAAACTAGCTTGAGGAGAAAGAAAAAGAAAGATAGTATCCTTGCTGTTGTTGTTTGCAATTACTATAATACTTCACACAAGGATTACATTAAAAAGTTTTCATTTTGTAATTGTTCAAAGACTACATTTCTTTTCAATTATGTAATCAAATTAAAAGGTAAAGTATTTAACTGGTCATACCAATAGCACCATTTAGATTTTGGAAAATTGTTGACTTGTGATCCAGGGTCATATTTAATTTTTCCTAAAAGGCAATAAAACAGAATAATTATTACCCCTCAGTTGTGATTATTATTAATGGTAGTAACTCTTTCAAGGGTATGTAAAGTTTGGATAAAACATTATTTCTGATATACATACAGAAAGCCAACTTAAACATTAAAATATAAAAACAATTTAAGCAAGAGACAAGTACTACTGATCCCTAAACAGCCCTGCTCCTCCTCCCATTCTGTGTACAGGCTTTTCCTCTGCAGTGCTGATAAGCCCCGACCCCTGAGTGACATCACTCATTACACAGACAACCATTCTTGTGGAGAAAACCCCTCCCCTCATGTAAAAAGCCTGTTCCTAACACTTGAGCATGCGAAGATAAGACCTGTCAGACCGCCTGTGCGGTCGGCTGTGGAGAGAGAAGCCAGGGAGAGGAGGGGGCATGGCTAACTGCTTGCTCTTCCCATACTAGGAAAGAATGAAATGTTACAGGGGGATATTGAGCTCTGCTGAAACAAGAGGTGAGTCAGGAGTTTAATAGTTTTTTGGCTTGATAATAGGTAAATAGGGCTCTCTTTATAGCCAGGGTTTACTTACCCTTTAAAACCAATTGCTCACATAAAAGCTCATTAAATTATTTACCTTTATTATAGGGAAAATGTATCAAGTGACATTATTGCAATCTCTAATATTTTTAACAAACCCAGTCACTGAAGAAATGCTAACATTGCGAAACTCTAACACCAGGGTTCAAACAGGCATTAATTTTACTTCTTAAAATAGGACTTGTGTGTTCTAAGATTCATGCAACAGTTGCATTTGGTGTTAAACACTGATTTTTGCAAAATGGCACAAAGTTAATAATACATTGGTGTTATTGGTCGCAAAACTACTTTGCATCTATGAGGGGAATGTAACAGCACTGTAACAGTAAACGCTAACCACTGATTGTAGCTTCTCCTGAGGAAGCCAGTTTAGCTGGTGAAACGCATTGAGAGTACCTTTTACAGCTGTCATTTTTATACTCAATTGTAAGTTACTACATTTTTAATAAAATGTGTTTTTAATGGTTATTACACCTTGACCTTTTTTTATTGCATATCGACTGCGCCCACATGCTTTTGGAGGACTTATCTAATATCTTCATATGACTGACCCATTCCTACCATTGTGACCACGCTTAAAAAGCATCGGATCTGGTAAGTGCATTAGCACTAGGGGGGGGGGGGGCCTTTGGTGGATCCCTTCCAGGTGACTGGTTCATCTATCCTGGTCATTTTCCCATAATCATGTTTTGAGCGACATTTTTACTGCACATTTGGTAAGCGCATCAAGTATTGGGGGTCCCCACTGCATTTCCTGCACTAGCCATTTTTTATCTACATATTGACATCATTCCTTTATTTATTTGTATTATTTTTTGTCAGTATACTACACTTAGGAGTATTTTTCTCTCTCCTCCTTCTTGCGCTTCCCTTTTTTCCCCCCCCCCATATAGATTCCTTTTGATTGGGCATTCGGCAGCCCCCAGTCCCAAGATGCAGCACCTCATTGTGAGGACTTTTATGAACTATGTTTTAGATTATTGTCTTTAAGATATCATTTGGCACTGTATTATTTCCGTTTGTTCTTCTATAAACGACTATCCCTATTGATGAATTTTAATGTACATCTTTTACATTAAAGGGACACTAAAGCCTGTCGCGTTTTCTATTTATTGACCATTTAGTTTAAATATAACAAGTGTTAAGTAAAGGTTTAGGCTTACCGATTTTGCAGAACACTAATAGCAATACAAGAAAATGCAAGGACTTGGAGTGGAAGTTATCAGCTAACCCTGACTCTTTCTCCTGTTGCCTCTGTGCAGGCTGGAATTATGTGTAGCATTTATATTACTAAGCAGCTTTGGACCGTGAGCTGTTTTAGGCTGCTTTTCTGAAGTTTTTCAGTCTTTCAGAACTGTCTTGCTCTTCTTTTCCTGAAGAAAGTGAATTTTGTTTAGTTTTAGGACAGGGAGCATGCTCAGTTAATGAGTATAGCCCTTGACTAAGGGGGAGGGGCTAGGATTAGCTGAAAACCTTCTCCAAGTGCTTATTTTTTCTACAATTGCTATGATCATTCTGAAAAATCAGTAAGCCTAATCTGTCATTTTAACCCTTGTTGTACTTAATACCAGGTGGTCAATAAATAAAAAGCTGTTTACAGGCTTTAGAGTCCCTTCAATGTCATTTGCTACATTTCCCCTTATTCGTTCTAATTTGTGGGCATCTGAGATGCAGTATGATTCTACTTTGATACATTTCTTGTAGGCCAAAACTTGCATTTCTATTCATCCTTATAAACCCATTTCAAATACATGGTAATTGGATGTACTTGGATTTTATACAAGTCAGTCAGATCCAATTTACATTGCTTCCTTGTTTCTTATTTTCTCCTGAAACTCGATTGGACTTGAGGAGACTCAAAAACTGAATGGTGCCCTACAATGTTAAAAGGATTTCTATGTCAATGCATGTAATGCAGTGATAGACATCTACATTGCATGGGTTACTTGGACATAGATGGACTGTTAGCATTTAGAATTTTATAAGTTAGAACACTGAAATGAGTTTGGAGTTAGATTAAGTGCATGACAGTCTTTAAGAAGGTTGACCTACTGCTAAAATACAGCACAAGGTTTGGTTTCTTGGTTATTAGGGAAAAATGGTATAAAAATATTTGCCAACATCTATTGAAAGAAGAAAAAAAATAAAGTAACACCAGATAAATTAAAAAACAATGGATAAATTAAACAGAAAATGAAAAAAAGTCAACTTTTTTTTTTTT
>JAKJJM010176985.1:0-10385 GCA_021901965.1 Pipa carvalhoi
CACAGCACTTAATTAGAGAAGAAGGCATGGGGTCAAGCAAGCATGTAGTGACACGGGAGGACGAGAGAAGTTTAGAGACTTCAGCCTCAGTAGCAGGAGGGAAAAAATTCAGAAACTCAGATGGGGATGTCAGTAGAACAACGCCTGGGTCATTATGAGGAACAAGAATCTGATTGCAGATATTCTCAATTTTATTTCTAAAGTAGTCGGCAAAATCTTGCGGGGAGTGAGGGGAGGTTTGTGCGACTGAGGGCAAGGGACATAGAAGGGTGTTGAAAATGGAGAACAGACGATGGGGATTGGATTTGTTCTGTTATATGAGAGTTCTGTAATAGGATTGTTTGGCTAGGGAGAGAGAGGAGTTGAGGCAGGAGAGCAAAAATCTATAATGCAGAAAGTCAGCGTGGGAGTGGGATTTCCTCAACATGTGTTCTGCACAGCGTGTGCAGGATCTAATAAAACACGTTTCTGCATTCAGCCAGGGGCGAGTATTGTTAGAGTGGGTAGGTTTAGTCTGCAGGGGGGCAAAAGAGTCAATAGCAGTAGAAAAAATAGTGTTATATGAGGTTGCCAGCTCATCAGGGTCAGAGGAGGGCAGGGACACGGATAGATTGGAGGACAGAGAAGTAGCAAAGGCTTGGTGATCAATGGCGCGCATATTGCGAGTAAATATTTTAGGGGGTGCAGGAGGTGGAGCAGGGGAGTACGAGATAGAAAAGTTAAGAAGGTGATGATCCGAGGGAGGGAAAGGGGCGATATTAAGAGCGGAAAGACAAGCATTTTTAGTAAAAACCAGATCTAGAAAGTGACCGTCCCTATGGGTGCTAGAGTTAGTTCACTGGAGAAGGTCAAAAGAGGAAGTTAAATGAAGAAAATGAGAAGGCCAAGATAGAGAGGGGTCATCAATGTGACAGTTAAAGTCCTCCATAATGAGTGCAGGGCTATCATTAGAGAGGAAAAAGGAGAGCCAGGATTCAAAGTCAGAGAGAAAAGCGGCAGACGAGGAAGCAGAGGGTGGCCTGTATATAATGGCAACACGTAAAGGTAAGGGATAGAAAAGTTGGACAGCATGAACCTCAAAGGAAGAAAATAAAAAGCAGTCGGGGACAGCGATAGATTTGAAGCGACAGCAGGAGGCAAGGAGAAGTCCGACTCCCCCCCCCCCATGACCCACAGAGCGCGGGGTGTGGGAGAAGGAGAGACCTCCATGAGTTAACGAAGCCTCAGTAGCAGTATCATGAGGGGAGAGCCAGGTTTCAGTTAGAGCCAACAGGTGAAGAGAGCTGGAGAGAAAGAAATCGTGGATTTGTTAGTTACGGAGCGAACATTAAGAAGAGAGCAGGAAAAGGGAAGGGAGAAAGTTGAGAGAGTGGGAATTGGGATAAGATTAGATGAACAAGAGGTACAGGAGGGAAAGAGGGAGGCAGAAGGGCGTGGGCGAATACAAACAGGCATGCAACAGGGAGCAGGATTAGGAGAGATATCCCCTGCAGCAAGTAACAGCAAAGTTAAGAGGGAAAGTAAGCGGGAAGGAGTTTTAAATGGCGATTTCCTAGACTGTTTGGGAGAGGAGTGGGGAGAACTGTTCTGTAGGAATGAGAAAAGTGAATAGAAGGGCAGCACAGGTAGATGAGAGAAGCGAAGGAGAGATGAGTACAGAGTATGGCGAATCAGGTGGGTTGTTAAAGGAGTGGATGAGCTTAGGGAGCACTGTGCATAGAACACATAAATATAACAGACAAGTAGGTAGTATATACATAGTGGGAAAATATGTAATGCAAAACACAAGATAAAAGCAATACAAAATTATACATGCAGTATATAGTGGTCTGTCCCCTTCTGGTCCACTTTTGTTTCAATTCTATTATAATTCTGTTGTTACACTTATCCCATAGGCACTTCAGTCTTGTTATTGTATATAACCATACATGTACATGGCAGGAGCAACAGAAGATAGAGACAATTTTGAATACCATATCTAAATATTTCTAAGCCAAATAGTTGATTCCATCTTTTGACCAATCACTATGTGCGTTAAGATATAGAGGAGCAGAATGTTAAAGCCAGGCTTAAAGGAGAACTATAGTAATTAATTATATTTACCTTATTGATCTAACAGCAGTACACTAAGGGGGTCATTCTGGAAACTCCGAATTTTCCATCCCGAATTCACTGATAGCGAACTCCCATTATAAAATCGCAACCGCGCCTAAAAAATTGGCACGGTCACAATTTTATAATGGGAGAATTGTCGCGGTCGCGACTTTATAATTGGAGTTCGCTATCAGTGAATTCGGGATGGAAAATTCGGAGTCTCCGGAATGACCCCCTAAGTCACATACATACCCACAAAGAGATTTGCAGTGGGGAAAGTATCCACAGTGCAGGATTGTGAGATGAATACTGATCTAGCAGCAGCAGTACACTTAGGGTGAAATTTACTAAAGTTGAAAAAATGTTTTCAACCTTTTCATCTATTTTTCATCTGAAAATTGGGCAACGAGGTTGAAAATAACATTTTCGCCCCTTTCGCCCCAATTTTCGCCTATTTTTGACCATTTTTCACCCGAAATGCGAGTGAAAACAGCCAAAAAAAGGGGGGGGGGGTGAAAAGGTCAAAAATGTAATTTTCTACCTTTTCACCCAATTTTCAGGTGAAAAATAGGCGAAAAGGTTGAAAAAATAGTTTTCGACTTTAGTAATTTTAACCCTTAGTGTACTGTTGCTAGATCGATCAAGTAAGCATAAATAATTACTATAGTTCTCCTTTAGCAAGCTTAACTAAGTGGCTTTTCACCACTTTAGTTATTTGAGATTCTCAGTTTGTGAATTGGGTATATTATTCAAAGAAAGTTCCTTGCCACCTAGAAGAGCATTTTGCGCACCTTAGAATTCTAAGATAGTGGTACAATTGGGTTGGACAAATTCAATTGCAATTGTTTCATAACCTACTGACATTCATCTCCATGGTACTTGATTTGAGTGGAATTTACTGGATATTGACATTAAATTTCTATAATTCTAATGTGTTTTAATTTGGAGCCTTTTTGCTCCAACAAAGGGCTTGTTGAACACCACAGATCTAGTGGATATTTGATCCATTTCAGAAATTATTATGGCAAAACAGAAAGAATATAACATACTATAACATTTTCATAAGCCTATCAATAAATTCGGACATGCCTTGGTGCAGTAAATCATTTTCATGATTTGTGAGCAACCTGAACATTAGCATTATTAGATTCCTCAGGAATAGTACAATCTTCTCTGCCTCTCAAAGACAAGTATAATACAGAATAACCAGTATACCAGCTCTGTAAGTAAGAGAATAGTTGGAATTTCCAAATGAACAAGTTAAGGTTTACTTCTTTGCTTTCATTTTAATTTCCATTATTATTTTAATCTCACTCCCCTTTATTTCTTATCTTACTCTCTTTCTCTTGTTTTGTGCCTTTTTCCTAAACTACTTTACATTTTCAAAATATACCTATTCATTATCATTCTGCCCCCTATTATCCTATTTTCACTTTATATCTCTTCCCACATCCAGTGTTGATCTGGCCTGCCAGGACTCTGGAAGAATTTCTAGTGGGCCCCAAGCCCTGAGCGGGCCCACCAAGCAGGCCATCCTGACAGGGAAGATCTACTCCTCCCTCACCAGCCTTGTGCATGAAGCCGCACTTCATTTGTCAGCAGCCAGTGAGAGGGGTCCTGATGGTCCAATTCCAAGCCATCCACATCTCCCCTGTCTGTAATCCTCTTATTTTACCATCATTACAGTTACTTTTAAAAGGTTAAAAATATATGTACCATCATTGCAGTGTGTTCATGATATTTTAATCTGTGTTCTCTGCCATAGCCTAACATTTTGGGTTCTTAGTTGTGATGACTTGTCAAACTATAACTGTATGACTATGTATAATGCTTTACTTTTTATTTCCTAGATCTCTACACATTGTGGTTGCATTAAAAGAAACACAACACATCTATATAATATGTACAGCTATGAAAATAAAGTTTTTATGAAAATTATATTCACAAGTTCACTGGTGGGTGTGGTATGAATAAGTTTTACCAACAGAGTGGGAGTGAGAATGAAAGTTAGCTAAATCAAAGTAAAGAAATAACTGAATTTTTGATATATTGTGTTGAATTACTTAAATGGCAGTGCCCCTCGTGGGAATTGTATGCAAGGAGCAGTTGTATTCAGCACAAACAGTTTCCTTGAATATTTTTTTTGTCAAGAACAAGTCTTATAAAATAATAAAAGCTAGTTTCAATCTAGGTGTACTTAATTCCCAGAAGCAGACAATATATACCAGTTTATATACAGTCTAAGGGGATTATTTATCAAAGTCCGAACAGTAATGTCAAGGTCCAAACTCACATCATTTTGCCACTTACTCAACTTTATGTCTCCATCAAACTCTGTGATATGGTGAATTCTTGTCCAAATCGACAAGTTACAATGGTCTCCTACTTACATACCTTTCCACATCACTTTGTGTGTGCACGCATGTGACTTTCACCTACTAGAGATGCTGTCACCTATAAAGGGATGATAAAAATTTAGGCAGCTTTAATGTGGTGACAATACTGGTGACCAATATGTGACAAACTGTTGACAATGTCCTTCCTTATAATCAATGCTGCCTATAAATAGTATATTGATATTAATATAAGAAAGATACAGTTAGACACTTATTTGCTTCTTTGCCGTTGTTTAGCAAATAAGGAGTAGCGAATCTGTGTCTGTTGGAGCAAGTTTTCATTTTGATGAATCTTTTGCAAATGGGGAAAAATTAGTATTGACCTCAGACTCATTGGGTAACCAGTTTACCATATTTTTTATTTGAAGGCAGAAATGTAGGATCCTGGAGCTGGAATGAACTAAAATTATCCCTGGGCAAGCCAAGGAAATTTATACCAGGTACATTTCCATCCTAAAAGTCCCTACCCATGTAATATGAAACCAATACAGTCCTAACCACATATTATTATCAACCAGTGGACTGGTATTGAATTATTTATACCATAGGGGTTTGCACTGGTCAATATTAAAGTGCAGAGTCTAAGAAGTTCTTGGTCGTCACCCTTAACTCCTATAAAGGGCGTGGACTTTGTTACTGGAGAACTCCCAGCTTGTGAGCCCCAGGTTGACCCCTCACTAGTGGAAGTTGAGCCACACAGAGTTGAAAGCTGATATAGGTAGACTGGAACACCAAGAGGATCTCTGAGAGACTACTGAAATGAAACATGTAAGAACACAACAACAGAACTGAGATACACAGGATCACTGTGGAGTACTAAAAGGAATACTGTACTCAACAGAACTCGCCAGAGCCTGGCAGTGAACAACACAAGAAAGAAGACTGCAACATTCCAGAAGTTCAGGCATTGAGCACTTGTACTCTTAGGGGGTTATTCCATAAACTCCGAATTTGCCCTTCCGAATTCACTGCTAGCGAACTCCCATTATAAAGTCGCAACCGCGACAATTCTCCCATTTTAATATCGCGACCGCGACAATTTTTTAGTCGCGCTCGCGATTTTATAATGGGAGTTCGCTATCAGTGAATTCGGAAGGGCAAATTCGGAGTTTAGATTTAATATTTAAAACCCCCACTATGATATCACAAGGACCTGTAAAAGAATGGATAACTGTCCTGGCCACAAGATGCTTATGGGATTGAGACAGCAATTCACCAGTTTGTAACACATTTGCTTAAAATCTGAACAACACAGAGTAGGTTGTACCAACAGAAAAATCTGAATATGAATTATTTATAAGTAACTGAAGTTCATTTCCTATATTACTGTCTACTTTGGGGTGCCACTGACAACATACTAATAACAATCCTACAGAAAAAATGGAGCTGTCTAATCTGTGTATAATTATGCATTATCACTCATTATTATTGAATTATATGGACTGACTGTGGTTTAAATCTGGAAGGTATATGTTTATGCAATTAAATACCATGACACCAGAATCATATCACTTGCGAGTCAAAACAGAACTTCAGTATTTGCTCTTTTTCTTGTCAGCTAAATGTTAATTATCATTCATAACAGCTGACAGCCTAGCAGCCTTTACCAACTAATACAGATAAGAAAGCATGGTGAATACAGTAAGCCATCTGAACTGAAGCCCTGTATTGTAAATATACCGATTTATTTTAAATCTCCTTTTTAGTGCCCACAGGGTCTCTGTATCTTGTGCAGCTGTAAGTTACAATAATGTATTATGGGTTTAAAAGTTATGGAAACAAATAAACAAGCAGGGATCTCATTTTTTTTCTCCAGTTTAGACTATAATATCTTTATATTACCATTAAAATATTATGGCATTCTGGGATTTTGTTATCTTTAAAAGGATAAGAGAAACAACCTGCTAAGAAATGCTATTGTATGCTTAGTGCAGATAACTTCATATTCATTGGTGAGGTTGGACTGAGGTTATCAATGGAACCATATAATGCAGCTATATCTTATTGAAGCAAAAGTGGTCTGAATATGCTAAACAAGCTTTAGTTTTTAGGGCCCCTATAAAATATAACTTCCAGTAATGTCAGTGCTCTGATGTTCAGGGATTTTATTTTAGGATTTTACTGAAAATGTGAAAACCAGCTAGTCTGGTCAATAAAAAAAGATGATGGCAGACGAAATTACCAAAGTCTAGCCAAAAGGATAGAGATTTTATTCAGTGCATTCATTATCATGAAACTCCAGTCAACTGAGAAACTTTATTCCTAACAGAAGGCACTTTAGGACTTCAGGACAACTGTATTGAAAGTAATAGTAGACATAGGTTTGAAATATTGGTATTAAAGGAACAGTTCAGTCTGCAACAGTTATTTATCCATATTAAAAAATGAATGTACATAATTATTAATTACTTAGTGTTACAGGTCTCAACACACACAAAGGGGTTACCACAGGAACTGGGTTGCCACTAGAGGCACTATAGCGAACCCAGAGCCCGTTATGCCTTCTAGAGGAACTAAGGCTTACTAACAAACACATAATGTGAAGGATAAGTTGGAAGGTGGTACTCCTTCTGGAGGAACTAAGGTGTACGGAGAGTACAAGGAAACATACAGGAGCAAGTGGTACACCACTAGAGGAACTAAGGCATACAGGAGTGCAGGAAACAGGAACAAAGGTGACTTTAATAAATGTGGATTCTCTATACCACAGTGGGTATTGGCACTGGTTAACTCTGAGGCGCGGAGTCTAAGAAGGGCCAGGACTTTACCTTAAACCACCGCAAGGGGGTATGGCCTTTGCGGCAGGCACCTCCCAGTTCGCGACCCTCAGGTTAACCCCCCACTGGTGGCAGCTGGAACAATACAAATGGGAACACTGGCGGAATATTTGAATCAGCTTAACAATAATGTAGGAGGCATATACTTAGTGCAGCGTAGCTCAATTGTCACTCACAGCACCCCTGGGCACCCATAAGACAGCACCTCCTGGAGACAGCGCAGAATAATAGGCTCCTGGCCCAACGCTGCAGAAACATAGCATAGCTGAACTTGACAAAGCTGTGATGCTATCTGTGAAGGGACTACCTTAGTTGCTGCAGAACCTCTTGGCTGTAGACACTTGGAGCTGATCCCTTTAAGGCTGACTTGGCAAGACTGAACACTGCAAGAGACTTTAAGCAGAGCAGGCTGAAACACAAGCATAGATAAGCAGGCAGAATATAATCAAAACGCCAGGCAAAGATCCACTTATTTGATTGTAACACTGATACTCAAGCTCTGTGCTAATCACAGCACTCAATTTTAAATCTCCCACTGCTGACGTCACAGGAAAAACAGTAAAGGGCTTAGGGGGTTATTGACTAAAGTGAGAATTCGACATTCAAAGTGAATTCTCATTACTTCCAGTGGCTACTCCCTGATTCTCTACTTCTTATTGACTAAACAGCGGATTCCCATAGCAAATCCGCAACCACAACAATAGTAAAGTAATGACTGTGACAATATAACATAATTTTTTACCTTTTCACCCGTTTTTGTGGCAAAAAACAGACAAAAAGATTGAACAAATCATTTTTGAGTTAGGTCAATTTCACCCTAAGATTATTGTACTGGACAAACAGGGCTGTGGAGGTGGAGTGGGAGTCAGAGCCCATTTTGGTGGAGTCGGAGTCGGGAGCTAGGGGAAATTGAGGAGTCAGAGTCGGAGTCGGGGTTTTGGCTTACCGACTCCAGAGCCCAGCTGGACATCCACAGTACTTAGTATCTTATGCAACAGAAATCACATAATCCAGTGGTCCCCAACCTTTTCTGGATCGGGGACCAGTTCTCCAATCCAGAAGAGAGTTGACGGACCGCTGGGAAGGTGGGTGGGGCGAAACGCTCACTGACGGCCGCATGATGGTGATGGGCTTTGTGTGCATGCGTCACAATCAGACGGCTCAGTGCAGAGGGGTCCAGTAGTGGTCCACGGCCCCATGTTTGGGGACCCCTGATATAACTCACCATCGGGTGTCTATAAAAATAATATATCCTTATGATGCCATTCTTTTCTCTTCTAGTGTTCTCTACCTAGCTACCTTTCCTAGAATGACATTCAAATTACCAAGAAAAATCTTAGGAAAGACAAAGATGGAGTTGTTGTTTGTTAAATTGTTTGAGTGGTGAGAGAGATTGTGGAATAAAGATGCTTATGAGGCATGAAAATCCAACACTTTGTTCAGGATGTTCTAGTTGATGATAAATTAAACCTTTTTATAAATAGTCTATTTTTTTCCTTAAACTTTTTTTTCCTGTTTAATGTTTTTATACTTTTCTTTTTCCAACCTCCAAATTAATTTTCTTATGGAGACAAATCAATGTTGCTGTCAGCGCCAGACTGATATATGAGTCACTGATTGGAATGAATCTGAGCATGTATTTCTGGGAGACTGACAGCGAATTTGGGTTTTTTCAACGAGGGAAAAAAATCTTAGACTAAATAAGCACAGTAAGACCACAAAAATTATCGCAAAAAAACGATGTAAAAAAACAATAAAGATTATTTGAAATAAAAAAAACAAAACATTAATATACAACAACTTGATGGATTTTGTTTGTAGTTACAATTTTCCTAAAAGGGGTGGGCAAGTGTCTCATCTCAGGATGGAAAATGATTCCACCATGTTACAGTACAAATGGAGCCGAATCTGTTCATAAAACCAGATTAAAAAAAAAAGTCAAAAAGTTACCTTCCATGTGTCAAACACAGGCATCACCCGGGAATACGGGAATATCAGAATAGCTTTTGTAAGTGGTCCAAAGTGCCGTCTCAGCTAATATCTTTTATGTGCTCCTACACTTTACACAGACATGAAAAACCAATCCAAATAAGTAAAGGAACACAATAGGCAAAATGAATTGCAAAGTTATTTTATTCACAGAAAATGTTTGAAGTTTGAATTGTTCAATATCAGGTGTGCACTTAAGATTCATGCTGGGAACATGTTGTCTGAATAAAGTTAATTCATAGACTTTTCTGGTTATTGTGTATCTCTTTGGGAACCTGCTATACAATGCTATCACTTAAAAGGACAGTGATGGCAAAAAAAAAAAAAGAAAATGCCCCATTATGTCTTTTTACCCATTGTGCATTTAAACTACTCTTACAAAAAAAAGTGAAAGTTTTGCAGAAAGATTTATCTATTTAGTATACAAATCCATTTATTTTTACTTTGTTGCCTTAAATTTGGCCATTCACCATTCATGAATACCATCATTTGAATTCAATGGGAGTGGGAGGGGATCTGTTTACTCAATAGATGACTGCAATCAGCAATGAGGAAAATTAAGCATGTACTGAGTAAGAATCAGGGCCGTTCCTAAGCCCGGGCAGGGCGGGCAATCGCCTCGGGGCGCCGGACGAATGGAGAGCTGAGGGTGCGCCGTCCGGACTATCACTGTAAGGGGGGGAGGGAGGGCAAAAAATTTTCACCTTGCCCTGAGTGAAAATTGACCTAGGAACAGCCCTTGTAAGAATAACTGCTATTCCAATCAAAACCAATTTTTTGTCTTAATGACCTGGTGTTATTGGTCCTTTAAATACTCATCCCCAAATGAATTTACAACAATTTTGATCAGTTTACACACTGTACCAAAGTCATTTGTGCATATTCAATTTAAAGTTTATTGTTGTTATGATAGAGCTAATTGTTGTGTGGTGATTCATAAGCATTGTCAGGTAACTAGTAGTGGTGGTATATTGCAGAGAATTGGTCATAAATAGATGTATTTAAAGCAAAGTGATATTGTATCATACAGAAATATACACTACTAATTTAAATTGAACCCTGTTTCTGTTTATATTGTAATGTTATGCATTATTTATAATCACGTAGGAGAGTGTAAAGTTATGATCTG
>JAKJJM010177141.1:0-10932 GCA_021901965.1 Pipa carvalhoi
TAGGAGAGATGGAAAGGTATAGTAGCCATAGGAGAGATGGAAAGGTTTAGTAGCCATAGGAGAGATGGAAAGGTTTAGTAGTCATAGGAGAGATGGAAAGGTATTAGTAGCCATAAGAGAGATGGAAAGGTTTAGTAGCCATAAGAGACATGGCTACCTTTCCATCGAAACATCCAATTCGGGAACTCGAAAAGCAAAACTCCCACGGGATCATCTAACGGGGAAATCTCATGAGAATAAACCTGAAAAGACTCAAATCCGACTATTCAAGTCTTTTCGATCTTATTAAATATCGCCCTTATAGTTTTCTCTCACTTCTGGGTGGGAATGGACACATTGTAAGTGACTACTTGCACTATAGTTTACTATTTATTAAACAGCAGTAACGTCATACCAGTTATCGCTGTTATTGTAGCGATACTTACAGATCCTGTTTCTCAGCGGCGACCAACGGAAACAGTAGGTATCATGGGCCGACGAAATGACCAGGTGTGACAATGATAGGTAATATAAATACAATTGTTGTAATTTAGGTGGCTATTCTACAGCGTCAATACTGGCCGACAAAATGGTGACGTTGTTTATTATGCTAATTCATGCCTATTGCCAGTAAGTTGTCATTAGAAAGCTAGGTAAGGTGATTTTGTCTCCTTTAAACAGATCCATGTGAAGATGACAACACTACAATATGCATATTTATGGGAATTTGCTACAATACGCTACTAATGATATTCGCCTGACAACACTCAGAAAATAATACTTAGGGGCTTATTGACTAAAGTGAGAATTGGACTGACGGAGTGAATTGTCATCACTTTGGGTGGCTCCGCCCTGATTCTCTACTCATTCACTAAACAGCGGATTCACATAACAAATTCGTGACCGCGACAGAATTCCCGTACTGAAGTCGCGACCATGTCAGTAGCGTCTACTGTGTATTGTGCGCCCGTTGTTAGCTGGTGAATTCGCCACATCGCAGAGTTTGCTGAATACCCGAATATGGGAAAGTGGCGAATTTACACCTTTACGCGACAATTCAGACTTTAGTCAATAAGCCCCTCAGAGCGTAGCAACCCGAAGTGATGAGAATTCACTTTGACAGTCGAATTCTCACTTTGACCAATAACCCCCAAATTGTCTGCGATTCCCTATGCCATGAAAATTCCCTTCTTCCATAAATAAGCCCCTATATCTGCACGTGTTCCCTTTAAATTACAGCAGTCTTGTTATTCATTCCGACAGAAGGTCAGGGTTGGCGCAGTGATTCACCGCCAGGTGGAAGATCCAGTTATTTCTGAGGTTTGCAGAAACTGGAGAAACTAAAATGGCGTGTGTTAAATAAAGCCACGACTCATACATGTCTTTATAAACCTCTAGAACAATTAGAACGAAAATATGGCGCTATAAAAAATCTAGAACCGCCATAATATGTTTATGACAGTTGATGATGATGTCCTTTAACTATCAATAGATCATGATTGGTATTAAATACCTTCATGGCTACCGTACGTGGCTAGTACTCCTGTTCTACTGCTATGGATTTCTCTCATCCGTTTATTACTTGCCAAGGATATCTGAACCTGTGAAAATGATATCTTTGTTTTGTTCTGAATTGATGAACACTGGAGACTATGGACATTGAGGGGCTTATATATCAAAGTAAGAATTCGCCTGTCCAAGTGAATTCTCGTCATTTCGAGACGCTACTGTTCAGATAGTCGTAAATTCTCTACTCCGTACTCACTAAACACAGGAATCC
Source organism: Pipa carvalhoi (assembly GCA_021901965.1). Taxonomy (NCBI): domain Eukaryota; kingdom Metazoa; phylum Chordata; class Amphibia; order Anura; family Pipidae; genus Pipa; species Pipa carvalhoi. Next base: position 1,760 of record JAKJJM010177141.1, read on the forward strand.
AATAGAGATGAAGCGAACTGCATCAGATGCCTTCTCTTGCGTAGCACAGCGCAGTCAGTCGGAGAGAAGGAGCCCCCTAATTCGCCTCTTTAATCCGGCGAAGTAAAACTGATGAATGTGACACAGTACGCACCCTGTTGCTTTGGCAGGATGTCTGCGACCCCTGTGCAGTCCTCACACTTGTGCTAAACACCCTTGGATCCATGCTGGTATCCTTAATTTGGTCTAGGGGGGTACTGGAGGGGGCAGGACTGCAGGGGTAGGAGCTCCGGTGGAGTGGGGGCACTGCGCAGATCCTGCAAAGTTCCAACGCTGTTTACCCATGCAACTGCCAATGCCTGCTTGCAGTTTTGTCAGTAGATGTTTTACTGTAGGGAACTAAGGGGGTTCTTCTCTAAAGTCCAAATTGTCATGTAAAGGTGCAAATTTGCCAGCTAAAGACAGTCGCAATAAACTGATACTGTCGCAGTCGCAACTTTATAATGAGAATATTGTCACAGTTGCGACTTTACAAAGGAAATGTTGTCAAAGTCGTAACTTTAAAAATTGTCGCGTTTGAGACTTTATCACGGGAGAATTGTCGCAGTCGTGGATTTTCTATAGGAATCCACTGTTTGAGAATTCGACAGTCGAATTCTCACTTTAGAGAATGACCCCCTAAAGCCTTTAGGCAGTGCAGGTAATTAAATGAGGGCTTGGAGGCATGCAATAGCTGGTGTTGTTTTCATTCCCGTACAGAAAAACAAAGATTCGTGGCAAGACAAATAGTAGAACGGAACGAATGATGCAAATAGCAAATTGTTAATCATTAATAAAATCGTCCTTGTTCACGCTTGCGTTTTTTTCTACCCTGACATTTTCACATTGCATCAGCAATATAAAATCTAGATATAACTTATATAATCATAATAATGCACTTCTTAATTCTGTTATTATAACCTTCCCCATGCAATTATAACTATCCTGACGCACTTCTAAATTCACTTATTATACCCATCCTTGTAACTATCCCGATGCAGTTCTAAATACACTTTTATTTTTATAATCACCCTAATTGCAAATCTAAATTCATTTTTCATAACTTTCAGCTGACCTGGTAACCTTCACCTGCAGCCACAGGGTCTAGCAGTGATCAGAGCCTTTTCACCTTATAATTGTACCCTGGCTTTGCAGGGAAATCATTGGCTACAACTCTAGGGACTTTTACTGGATTTGTGCATCCTTACTTTGGCTACATTCCCCTAACCGTTTACTACTACATGAGAAGAAAGTTTTCAGCTAGCCAATTGAATTTATTATTATTCTTCCACTAGGCTGCACCACCAAGCGACTGTCTTCGTGCTGCCATGCGGATGTGGTATTGCCCTCTGTGCCGGGGTCACGCTAACTTGCGACCTTGTCATGGTCTGTGCCTTAATGTCTTGAAAGGATGCCTCGCTCACCAGGCTGATATGGACGATGACTGGAATAGTTTAATAGGTAAGGGTGGTGTTTGGTTGAATGTGTTACAGACAAATCATGGACCATATCCTGCCTTAGTTATCCGCCTAACGAATTCTATCTATTTTCTTATATAATATAACTACTTGATATTTACTTTTATTCCTAAAATATTCTGTGGAAAGACTGTATCAAAGCCTTCACCTTTGGGGACACATGCAGTGCGTTAAAAGGCCACAGGCCATTGTTAATGGACCTTATCATCTACTACTTCTTCAGTCTGTTGTCCTTAGTGTTATTAAAGGGTAACTAAAGTTTGCTTGATCTAGGGTTGGTTCTTAAGGTTGGGAGATAATTACCGATCTGGGTTTCACTCTCCAGTGCTGCCTCCTGCTGGCACTATGAAGCTAAATATCTTCTGCTCTGCGATCCTCTTTACTTCCTGCTTCCAGTTCAATCTCATTGAGGTAACATGCTCAGAAACAGAATTTTGATGTAAAACTGCTTTTGAGCATGCTCACATCAGTGAGTTTCAACTGGAAGCAGGAAGTGAAGAGGATCGCAGAGCAGAAGATATTAGCTTCATAGTGCCAGCAGGAGGCAGCACTGGAGAGTGAAACCCAGATCTGTAATTATCTCCCAACCTTAAGAATATTATTAATATTAAGTTAATTTATACAACGATAAATTTCTATTTCTGCAAAATCGATCATTTCGACGGGAATGTTTTTGATATTACGATATCGAATATTATCATTTCCAGTGATAAGTTTCAATTCCGCTTGTTGAATATGGTATAGAGGTAGTTTTCGACGGGGAAAAGGAATTTTTTTTTTTTTGATGTATCGATATTGAAAAAAGCAATAGAAACTTTTCGACCAAATTAATTGGATCGAAAACCTCGATCGAATACAATCAGAGAAGGTTGAAAACGGCATTTTCGATTTTAATAAATTTCACCCCAGGAGTAAGTGCTGGAGAGTAGAACACTGATCAATAAGTATCTCCCCCCTTTCAAATCACCCCTAGATAAAACGAGCTTTAGTTCCCCTTTAAAGAGGTATGAGTGGCAGGGAAAGTATTTCCTGAAACAGTGGAAGGTTTATCATTAAACTTTTATTTAAGTCCCTTGGAATCCACAATTTCGGAGCTTGGGAATTCATTAACAGCCTGTATATATAGATGTTTCAAGTAAAAGGTATTTCAATGCAAACATCATTGTTCTGTCCGCAGAAGTTACGCGGCGTTGGTGTCGCTGTTGTATGTTGATGTCCATTAAAACATTAATCATTATTAGTCATGACTAAATGGTAAAAAATGGGTACTGCAAGTAACAGTCATCAAAAGCATGTCTCAACTGCAGTAACCTTTAAAGCAGGGGTCTCAAACGAGCATCCCACGGGGTTCCGGAGCTCTGTAGATATCCTTGAGACAGCAGAGAGCAGGCTGATGGAGGAGCAAACCCAGCCTTTGCGTGTGCTCTAGGGATGTACGAAGATAAGGAAGCAGTGCTCGGAGGCTGGTGGAGCAAGGAAAAAAATGTCAGGGGCACAGCTTATCGAACTTACAGGAGAACTATAGTAAAAAACAATACTTACCTGATGGATCTAGCAGCAGTACACTAATAGGTGTACACTAAACCAGTGGTCCCCAACCTTTTCTGGATTGGGGACCGGTTTCCCGATCCAGGAGAGGTTTCGCGGACCACAGGGAGGGTGGGCGGGGCCAAACACGCATCAACGGCCGCATGATGGCGACGCACTTTGTGTGCGCGCGTCGCCATCAGGTGGCCCAGTGCAGAGGGGTTCACGGACCGGTAGTGGTCCGCGGCCCGGCATTCGGGGACCCCTTCACTAAACGGGTTATTGGTTAAAGTGCAAATCGGTGTGAATTCGCCACTTCCCCATATTCTGCATTGTGGCGAATTCGCCAGCTAACGACAGTCGCACACAACACAATAGACTGCTACTGACGCGGTTGTGACTTTACTACGGGGGGAAAATTGTCATGGTCGCGACTTTACTACGGGAAGCCAAACAAAGTGATTGGAATTCACTTCGACAAGTGAATTCACACTTTAGCCAATAACCCCTTACGTGTACTGCTGCTACAACAGCTTTCATGTCACAACCCACAGCCCAGGATCGTGAGATGAAAACCGTGGCTGCAGCTCTCTTACACCCCCTACCCCCCAGCATATGATGTACACCACGTCATAAGCCCCGCCCACCAATTTTTTTCCATTTATCCACTATGTGCGGCCAGATAGGAGAAGCCGTGGACGCCGCGGGAACGTTCCAACGATGTCGGGTAAGTTCAATAGAAAAAGCTGCGCCTCAAATCTTTTTTCCCTAATGAGCGTATTATGCGCTGCGCAATAATACACTTGTGTGAACCTGGCCTTAAGGAAGTATCTTGCAGGAAAAGCAGACACCACATTTGAATCAGCAAGCGCAGTCGTAAAACACATCTGGTGATGGAAATCATTAGCTAGACTTGTTGGCTAATGCAGGCCACCAGTCTAATGTAAAGTAAATGTAGTAAACGTTACAGGGTTGATTCATTCCTTTCTCTTTTTTTTTTCTTTCTTTTCTAAGATGGCCTCCAGGAACTGGCTGAGCGTCTGACGGGGTCCTTTAATATAGAGCTCGCCACAGAGTCACTTGCGGTAAAGATCTCTGAAGCAATAATGACCCTGCAGGAGGAAAGCGTGCAGCTCACAGCCCAGGTATTTCCATAGTTGTCTATTATATATTATTAGATATATTCCCTGTCTTGTAACCTTGTTTTTTTTTGTTATGATTTGCCAATAAAGTTATTAATGTGTAACCTCTTACTCCATACATGTAAACTTAAATAGTGAAGGTTAAACACAAGGGGAGAACCTCATACCTACCTTTAGAACTTAGACCCCTGCACACAGCCTTCACCAGTAAAGTAGAACGAAGGCTCCTTATGCCAAGGGGAGATTCTTCGCGAATCGATAAGCAATATTGTGGCGTTATCACTTATTAATTCTTAACGCAACGGGCGAAAGTTATTAAGCCCGTAAAGACTCGATGCGAGTCTTTGCGGGCTTAATCGCGCTAGAATTCTCGCGAGACCATCAGGCGGGATCTCGATTGCGCTTCTCCGCAATCGGGTCTTTCGCCCGAAAGTTTTGTAGCCACGAGTCTTTACGGACTTAATAAATTTCGCCCATTATGTTTCAATCATGTGTATAAACATTTTTCACTTTAACAGACTGTGAATCTTATGAGTAGAAGCCATTTTAAGGTGTATCAGTTTGTGTAAACGATTTTTACTTTCCTAATATTTGTATAATGCTGTTGAAAGTGATTCATTTATTTATTTAGCTGCTCTTGTGCTTCAGGACAGGGACCTCCAACCTCTTGTGTCAACCACAACCCGGCACTTAAAGCGTTGTATCCTTGTGATATTATACTTGTATTGTGTAATGTACTTTTCCCATGTCTGTGTTATATTTGTATTGCTGAATTGTACAGCGCTGCGTAAATCTGTGGCGCTTTATAAATAAAATTATACATACAAAACAAAAATCCAAATTCCATTTTGTATTTATTTTGCTCTGTTATCAGTAGGCAGACATCTTTAATCTGTAGTTTTTAACGAGCGTCCCTAAAATAGAAACTGTTGCGCTGGCGAGGGGCGAATGGCAATGGTAATGGTAACAATGACACCATGAAACAAAGGAAAGAGGTTGATATCATAAGGAAATGGCTGAGATTGGTATTTTTCATCATCAGACTGTGATACATTTCCCACCTCTTTACCTCACCCAGTGGTTCCTGCATAAACCGCTCAGTTTTTCATTCCCGTCTTCCACCTTTACTTCCATTTCTATGCCTGGCGCCTCCACCCACAGTAGAGTGGTGAGTGGTAAATCCGCCCACTTCCCGTAATGGGCCAGTCAGCTTATTATCTATTCTTCAGGCTCCGTTGTTATAAAAAGCACTATTCATTTTATTTGGTGTGTTTATATAGATATTTCAAACCTGCGGCACCCCGCCCCCTGCCCGGATTAAGCGCTCCCCTAGTGAGGATCCTAGACAGAGGTTTCGTGTCTACAGCAATGATGAGAAGCCCACGACAGCTGATGGCACCAATATAGACAGGCTGGTGAGAAGAGGAAGGTGGATTGGTTGACTTTCAGGTCTCTTCTAATTCCACCATTTACCTCCTTCTCTCATTTTGACTTGTTCCCGCTCAGGTTTCAGAAACTGTGGCCAGGCTTCGCCCTCTCCGAGGTCTTTGGAAGCTTCTTCCTCTCTCGCTCTGCTCCGATCATAGAGTTTCCGCTGGACTTAGCAACCAGGAGAAATGCTGGAACGGGCAGAACCGCGGCAGGTAAGAAGGTTGTTTTATGGGAAAAGGGGAGGATGTGAGCGCTAGAGGGTAGTGTAAAATATAAGTCAGTTGGTGAGTACAAACAAGGGTCTAAATCATAATAAATAGAAGAATACAGCACCGTAAGATTGCGCACACACTCATTTTATTAACGAAATCACAAATGGGTCTAAAAAGAAAAAAAATATATTAAAATCAATTAAAACAGCAAATGTCCAGAATATGGACAACCTGAACGGGGGGACGTCTCTGATATGAGTATTAAATAGCAGGCTGGTATCACAAACTAAAGCTCCAAGATAGGGCGAAATTTATTAAGCCCGAAAAGACTCCAATACTCGGATTCGAGGCTTTTCGGGTTTAAGCTCGCGAGATTTCCCCGAGAGTTCATCCCCCCGAGATCATCCCGCAGGGATTTTGCTTTCCGTATTACGGAATCGGGTCTTTCGATCGAAAAGTAGCCATCTCTTCTATGGCTACTAAAACATTCCATCGAAAGATCCAATTCTGGAATACGGGAAGCAAAATCCCCGCAGGATAATCTCGCAAGGCATTTAATAAATCCGAAATCACGTCTTTACGGGCTTATTAAATATCGCCCATAGTAAGGAAAAAATTTAGAAAAATTGAAAATGATTTTTTCGACTTTTTGGCCTGTTTTTCAGCCATTTTTTCCCACCAAAACTGCCAAAAATGGGTGAAAAAGTTGAAAAAAATCATTTGCGACCTTTAGAAACTTTGCCCTTAATGTTAGATAAGTAAATAGTGAAATACAGCAATATAGAGAGTAGTAATCTGTAAGAGGTAGTAGGGCTGTAGATAGAGATAATAGTAAAATCTACCCAGCGTCAAAAGATATGAGTTACTGATGTGTAGTCAAGTCATATTGTCAGTAACGGCAGTGGTAAAGGTCAGTGAAAATAAAATACAGCCGATTCATAGAGATGAATCTCTTCATGAAGAGATGCCTGACGCGTTTCGCACCTATGAGCAAATGGGCTTCCTCTGGCAGCGGAGGCATCATGTGATAGCATGATGACACAAAGAGTTAAAATGTAATGAAGCAAGGCGTAATGATGCGAATGACATTTGTTTTATAGCCCATATTTTTTCATAACAGAACCTAGAACACGCACCAGAAGTTACACGTTTTTCCAAATCAATCTTTAAGAAATTAATGGCAGCAACACATCTTGAAAAAGTTGAGGCCATGTCTAGCATAGAGTAGTGCCCCACTCTGCTTTTTACCACGGTCTGTAAACGTCTGGAAAGTGAGGAGACCAGGTGCTGGAGTTTTTAGGAGAGGAATGTTGTCCCATTCTTGTCTCGTGTAGGATTCTAACTGCTCCACAGTTCTGGGCCTTCATTGCCGGAATTCAATAGTGAGTAAAATGCCGCGGCAACAGTAGTTAGTGTAAATCTGTAAACTCGCTGTAATTGAGTAGATGGTCACCTGTAGGAAAATAACCATAAATTGATTTAACTGCAGCGACTTCTGTAAAACAGCAATTATATGTGTTCAGATCATATCTGTCTGCCGCTAGAATATTGTAGTCAGGGGAGTATGAAAAGGAACCTGCTGCCCACCTGCTTGACCACCACCAACTGAATTTTGCTACAGTTTGGTTGGTTGGCAGTAGATAGAACAGAGATGGCGGTTGGGCGTTAGGTGGGCAGGTGACCAACGGCTTCGTCACCCCTATAAATGTGAGTTATTGTATGACTGCCAAAGACAAATTAGCTGCGAGTAAACTAAGGCTACATTATGTGTGGATAGGCTGGTGAGAGGCCTTATTCACTTACATGAGGAACTGCCTGTGACCACATCCTGTTCTGCCAGAAAGCAGTTGTCAGTTTTTCTTCGTGTATGTGAACAGCGGCTCTCTCCAGGCCCCTAATTTTTATTTTTTCGCAGTGTATCAGCCTTAAACGTAACCTGTTTTTGCATACCTCTCTAGATACCTTCCTCAGGTGACAGGAGATGGTCTCGTTAATCAGATTAATAATCCAGAAGTGGAACTACAGACGTCCCTTGCAGACCCCAGGACGCGGAATCTTGGCCTACAGCTCCGCGTGGTCAGGAGCAAATTGAGGGCGGCGTACAGCGGTCAGGACAATGACATACAGGATGCTTGTAAGTCATCATTCCCCTATGAGAAGTTCATATCCAGTTTTTTCCCCTCAGTTCTTTCAAGTTTAACTACATCTTTTTTTTTGTACTTTGCCAGGAAAGGGGTGGATATGGTAGAAACTATGACCCATTGGTCAGCATTTCCCATATGTTGTGTGTATTGTTGCCACAATCGGAGTGTTTACATATTAGGGAAGATTTCCTGTTGGCGTTTGTGTGCGGTTTTTGTATCTCTATAGATTGGCCTTACCCCCAGACTTGGTTGGGGCCTTATTCCCAGAGAGTGTGTGAAGAAAATACCTTGTCTCTGGGGGAACCCTCAATTTCTCTATGCCAGAAGCTGCGGGAAGTAGATCAGATCCATAACTGCCCTAACCTCACCCCTCCACCCTAACCCCAACCAAATCATTCTCCATTTACCCCTCCATCAATCTAAGTGTAAGCCTACCCGAAATATGACATGAGTTGTGTTATTAAACACTGACAAATTTGCTGCCGAAACCTAACACACCTTCAGACCACAAGGGCCTTCAAAGTACCAGGTATGCTAATCTGCTATTCCACATTTGCAGATGACGACGGCAGCGGTGGGTCCGGTGGAGATGCTATTGCTACTGACAAGCCGGTGACAAAGACTGAAGTAGGTGGGATTGATCGAAAAGATCGCTCTGGGAAATCCAAGAAGCAGAACGTCGGTGGCAGAAGCCGGGGTAACAGAAGAGGCGGTACCTGGAGGAGTAACTCAGGAGCAGAGATTACACTCAGTGGCCTGGTGCTCATTGTGACTGTTCTTTTGTGGTTTTTGGTGAATGTCTGACCTTGCTGGACAATGTCATGTATGTGTGCGTGTGTGTGGGCAGTTCGGATGCACAGTGACAGTTTCAGCAATTTTCTTGGTTAAATAGAGATCTTAGTTACATAAAATTTAGCCCTTAAACGTACAGTAAAATATGCAGGACTAGTTTATTCCATAGGTTCTTTAAGATCTCTAGCCTCTGATGAGTTATCCTTCCGACTCAGTCATATAAACCAATTTGGCTGTTTTCCCTTGCCCATATTGAGAAACCGCATCAGGTAGAAGTCATTGAATTTGATTTCTGTGCATGTGCTGTTTAAATGTCGGCATGAGAGGGATTTACAGTGGTGTGAAAAAGTGTTTGCCCCCTTCCTCATTTCCTGTTTTTTTGCATGTTTGTCACACTTAAGTGTTTCGGAACATCAAACCAATTTAAAC
>JAKJJM010177307.1:0-12769 GCA_021901965.1 Pipa carvalhoi
ACCTCATCAAGCCTGCCTGTCACAGTTATCCCATCAATCCTGCCTGTCACAGTTACCCTTCCAAGCCTATCAGTCTCAGCATTAATAAAGTTATCATCTGTTCTTCCTGTCTCCTTCCCAACCCACCAGTGGACGACTATCCCTGGGGGCCGCGACCTGGGCGCTCCCTGCGGCCAAGTCAATATCCCCTTGCGGGGGTCTCTGGTGAACACCAGGGGGCGCCTTAAACTCCGTGCCCTGGGGATAGCCTGCGTCAAGTCCCTGTGGGTTACGCTGCACCTCATCTCCACCCTAACCAATCCTGACACTAACATTGTTACAACCTTGAATTTATTTTTGTTGTTACATTGCTGGTTTACTTTGTTTAATTTTTTTTTCTTACCTCACTTTTTTTTCATCTGTATGGATGTATCTGTACATAGTACTGCACAATGTTTAACTGCATGTTGTAAATCTGCTAAAGGTTTCTAACGACAAGGGTTTTTCCAATGACTGAACACCCGGATGTGTATTCTACTGAGATGAGGCTTTAACCTCTATACCATATACATAGATCTTAAGGAAGGGTCATATTACACCACCCCCATCCAACCCTGGAATTCGGGTCCTCTGGAAAACTTTATTTATAGTCAACTTGACATGTGCATATGGATGAAACACGTAAGAACTGGCATCTTATGGAGGCCTAAATTGGAGCTTTTTTTTTTAAATTGCTTTAATAAAAGTTGCTTTTAGAATACTGGAGTGCCGGAGAATCTTTTTGCTTCACTACTTACTGCCAGGATATGTGGGATGTCCTCCTCCTGAATACACAATGGAAGCAAAGGTGTGAGTATCTGAACTTTTGTTATATTGGGATTGAGCCGTAACCTAACACACATTGCTTGTGAGTTTGTTTATGTAGTGGCGCCGAGTTTATAATGTCTGTGGAGGAAATCTTGTTCACGTGCAGATTTTCTGCATTACAAGTTTCTGCTTTCACGTCTCAACGCCTCTCTCTCCTAGCCAAACAAACCTATTACAGCGCTCTCATAAGCCAAAACAAATCAAATCCCCATCTCTTATTCACTACACTCTTCTACGCCCCTCCTCCTTAGATACACTAACCCCTCTTCACTCCCCCGAAGACTTTGCAATATTCTTCAAAAGAAAAGTAGATAGTATCCACAAACAGATAACTATTTCTCCAGATGACACTGAGTTACTTTCACCTAAATCTCCCATTGAGTTCCTGAATTCCTTTCTTCCTGCTACCAAGTCTGAACTTTCTCAACTTCTCTCTTCCTCTCCTGTCACAACCTGCTTGCTTGACCCCATGCCTTATTTTCTACTAAAGTGCTGCTCCTCTGCCCTTCTACCAGCCCTAACACACCTGTTCAACTCTTCCCTGTCCTCTGGTATATTTCCTTCCTTATTCAAACAGGCTTGCGTCAAACCCATCCTCTTAAAAGCAATGCTGGACTCTCAGTGCCTCACTAACTACCGTCCTATTTCTCTTGCCTTTAGATTCTAAACTTTTGGAATGTCTGGTCTGCACCCGCCTTACTAAGTATTTGCATGCCCCTCATCTCCAGGGCCCTCTGCAGTCTGGTTTTTGGCCAGGGTGCTCTACGGAGACTGCTCTGTGCAAACTTGCAAACGATCTCCATATTGCCAAAGACAAGGGACACTTTTCTATTCTTTTCCTCCTGGACCTATCTTCTGCATTTGATACTGTTGACCACTCCCTACTTGCTCAGATTCTCCATGCACTTGGTGTTCGTAATCAAGATGCATCTTGGCTGACTTCCTATCTTTCTGATTGCTCCTTCTTTGTCTCCTGTGCTAATGACTCTTCCTCTCCTATCCCACTTAGCGTGGGGGTGCCTCAAGGCTCTGTCCTTGGTCCCCTCCTGTTTTTCCTGTACACGCTTTCCCTGGGTAACGTCATCAGCTCATTTGGTCTTAAATACCACCTGTATGTGGATGACACCCAAATTTACTTATCTGCCCCTACGCTAACACCTGAAGTCAAGATTAAAATCTCTGTCTCCTGGCTATCTCCTCTTGGATGGCCTGATGCCATCTCAAACTAAATCTTGATAAAACTGAACTGATTATTTTCCCACCAAAACCTGGTCCTGCTCCCTCCTTTTCCTTTTCAGTTGATGATGTCATCATTAACCCTGTTACTTCTGCACATTGTCTTGGGGAGTCTTTTGACTCTGCTCTTTCCTTCTCTAAGCACATTGCTATCACTGCTAAAAACTATTGCTTTTTCCTTTGTAACATTGCCAAGATCTGTCCATTTCTCTCGCAGGCTACTGCTAACACCCTCATGCATGCCCTTGTCTTATCCCGCTTAGACTGTTGCAATACCCTTCTAACTGGCCTTCCAGTTTTTCATCTTTCCCCCCTCCAGTAAATACTAAATTATGCTGCTAGAATAATCTCCCTCTCTCCTCAGAAGTCTCCCTCCCAACTCTTGTCTGCTCCTTGGCTCCCAATTAATAAACATATTATTTACAGTGTCCTACTTTTGACATTTAAATCATTTCACTCTGTTGCCCCTCTCTACATCTCTTACCTTGTTTGCTTATATACGCCTAGCCATCATCTCCGCTCTTCACAAGGCAACCTTCTTCAGGAACCCCTCACCAAGACTGCCTGTTCTCATCTTAAACTCTTCTCTCTTGCTGCCCCTTATCTTTGGAATTCTATACCCCTCTACCTCTGCCAAGAGCAATTCATCAATATCCATCAATCTATCAATATCTTCAAATCTAAATTAAAATCTTACCTCTTGGATCACTAGCACTGGTTTTCATGTCTATATTTTATATTTATGCAACTATTTTTCAAAATTTATATTTTTTATTTATTTTCTTATTTAATTGGCACCTATAGCCAAATGAACTGTCACTTTATGCTTATGCACTTGTTACCCTCCTATATGTTTATGTAAGTCTTCCTCCTATTTAGATTGTAAGCTCTATTGGGCAGGGACCTCCATCCTCTTGTTTCTATTATGGCCTGGCACTTAGAGTGATACATTTTCTTGATTATTTGTTTGTAATTTACTTCACTTGTTCTTTGTTATGCATTTCCCTTGTCTGTATTTTTGGATTGTACAGTGCTGCGTAACCTTGTGGCACTTTATAAATAAAAATATACAATACAATATACAACAGTACAAACTAGAATAAAACTCCCTCTAGTGGCAAACCCTGTAAGGCTGCTGCCTGCTACTGAGCACAAGACCCATGACTGGTGCCTTACACTTGATGAACAGTTATAAAACTCACCATTCACGATCTTATAACCTTTACTAAGCGCAATAAACAACATACTCACCATTGTTTTGGGTCGAAAGGCCACAGCATTTATTAACAGTTCTGTAACATATAACATACAACTTAACCATGCAATCTTAACATACAACTTAACCACACCTTGGCAGATAGTCTCAGTAGTACAGCTTAAAATTGTAAGTCCACACCCCTATCAGCCACATGCCACTGGCTTGATAGTAAACCAACTGCCAAGCAGGCAGACCCCATGCTCGATGTTAGCTTATATATCTATTGAATTAACTCTCTAGTTCCCTAGGGCATATCACCTTCCACTCTTATTCTTGACCCCATTTCTCAGGACCACAGCCCTCATTGCTGTGACTTACATTGTCTTACACGCCCACCATAAGATAGGGAAAGAGGGTGGGGGACCACTTCCTTCCTTCTTCCCACTCACTACTGACTCCCTGCTGCCTGCCTCCTTTTCTGTTACCAACATACCCCTGAACCTTATTTCCTGTTCCCACCCCACCCAGTCATATATGCCCTCCCCCTAGAATTTGAGCTCCTTTATCCTGAAGGACATTAAAAAAGAACTAAAGTGCTTGTTGCTCTAGGGGTGATTCAACTTGAGTGGGCTAATTATTAAACTTACTGATGTAGGTCTTTTGTCCCCTGCTTTCTCCTGTATCTTCGTTAAGCTGATCATCTTTTTGCAGGTTCCAGTATTGCAATCTCCAGCACTTCCATTTTCCTTATTCTTCTTTCCTCTTCTGTGAGCAAGTGCAGAACTGGTATTAGGACTCTAAAACCACATCTAAGCTTGCTTGCATCAGTTATGTAGAAGAGGTAGAGTACCTGGAAAGGGATTGTGACTGGGAACCTACAAAAATATGATCTCTTGAAAGAAGAAGCAGGAGGATTCGGGATATGCCAGATACAAAGATTACATCTATGGGGAAAATACTAAAGGTCATTTTGACCTATCTACCACAATTCAATCCATTTTGCTGCTTTTCGCCACGTTATCATTTTTATTCCTTTTTGTCATATTTTTGATTATCCTCAATTTATGTAATGCATAATAAATTATTGATGCATTAATACCACTACACTTACTTTTCATTACCTTCAATGGATCTTCTTTTCCATCGACATTGATAATGTTGATCTTTTTGATGGGGAAAAAATGTTTTAAACTATCTCCATAGGGAATAATGTGTTTTCACCACCCTCAACCAGGCAACACTTTTCAGCAATAAAGAATGTCAAAGGGGTTTAATAAATATTGATATTGGTGATATTTTTGACTTAATTAAAGGTATATCGATATACCAGGAAAAAACTTTTTCAATTTTTATAAATATCCCCATAGAGAGAAATAGTACTGTTTTATAAACCCATTGATACAAATCAAGTTTGCATTGCAAATTCATCTTTGTAGGTACAAGTTCAACAAGGCAAGTCATGCATTATTCAGGACCCCAATGTTCTCAATACATTGGAGCTGTTTTTGGTTGTAAACTTAGGTCAGTGATGGCTAACCTATGACACGCTGAGACATTTTTGCTGATACGCATCATGGCAGCATTTGTGTTGCACTCTTATGTGGTCCCTTAGCAAATTTGCGACCGCGACAAATTTCTCCATAGCAAAACCATGACTATTTTCCCCATAACAAGACCACAACAAATTTTCCCATTATAAATCAACTGTGACAAGTTTCTCCATAACAAAACCACGACTACTCTCCCCATAGCAAGACCGTGACAATTTTTCCTGTTGTAAATCCGCAAAAATTTCCCATCATGAAGTCATGACTGCGACAGAATTTTGACATGCGGAGCTCAAAAGGTTAGCTATCATTGACTTGGGCCATGACCACAATGGCTCTTTTGTAGCTGAGCTAATTCCAATCAGGTTTATTTTGACTATGGGGCAAAATTAAATAGCCTGTGTGGTTTATCCCATAGTGGCCAATTATTACTATTTTTCTTAACTCAGCTACAAAGTAGCCAGCATGGCTTTGGCTTTAGATAACAACCCTGAATTAAATTCCATGACCGGTATCATCCTAATTAGATATATCCACATAGTAGTGTGTCTTGGCAACATGCAGAAACACAAATTACAAATAAAATTAGACAAAAAAAACCCACAAGCCTATTTTACTTTTCTTGCACATTCCATTCAATACATACTTCTAAGCCATTTTCTACAACTGTTAAGATATAGCTTTTAGTTTCCAAAGCAACTTCAGTTCTGCCATACCACCTGTATAAAAATACTTGTCATAAGGGAGGCATGTCTTTACAGTGATATATAAGCTTCTGTCAAATAATACCTTTTTATCATCTATTGGATGGGCAGGTAAAAACTCCAATCGACACTGCATTCCTTTTCTGACATTGTCATCTGCTTGAGCAGTAAAAACAGAACTAAGATGTGTGCACTGCCAATGAATTCTTTGATTTCCAGAATCCCCATTCCACCACAATGAAATACTAAGTTTCTTCTTGATGAAAGTAGAGCTGTCAGCTGTATTGTGTGATACTGTAATGTTGCCTTGGGGGGAAAATAAACAAAGCTGCAATATGAAAATGGCTATTACTAAACCTTTCTTTTTTTTTTTAGATGTGGCATACACATTAAAAAAATATTATGTATGTTTAGGGTTATTGGACGAATCTGTTATTAGGAAGTTTTGGATGACATCCAGCTGATTACTGAACAAGGCTGAACATCAATCAATATTATACCTATATTACACCTAGGGGCACATTTACTAGAGTCAAACAGGTTTCTCAACTAGTAAATGCAGGAGAAACAGATTGTGTTTAACGATATCGCAATTTTCTCCTATTTACTAAGCTGTTCAAAAGCAATTTTATGCCCAAAACAATTCTCCATCCTCAGGCTGGCAAAAATGTATTATTCCCTATGGAGTTGGTCTTGTCATTTAGCCACAATCAAACAAGAATATCAATATGATCTGAAATGGAGGGGGAACCTCACTGCTGCTGTGTACTCCCTGATGAAGCCAGAATAATGAAATAGAATAGTGAAAAAAGTCCAAAACATTTTCCCACAGAAATCGAAAAGTATATGGAAACAAAATTGACAGCAAAATGGGGTGAAATCAATCAATATGGTCGAATTGGTCGACAGAACGTTTTATAAATATCCCTCATCAGTGTATAAAACATTGGGATGTAATTTTGGGGGAAATTTATAAAGATCATTTTGACCTATTCTGTTTGGCTGCATTAGCACTAGTTTTTTCTTTTCGCTGCATTTCCAATTTCCCTCAATTTAGTAGTGCCTAACAAAATTGTAGCACTATTTTGACTATCAGTGTACTTTTCTCTCAGGAGGTGAGCTCCTGCTAAAATATATATGGGGACAGCAATTAGCAAATAATAATGCCGAGCGCCAGGAATTCTTGTGAACATGAAATAAAAACAAGTTTATTGTAACAGGTCAACATTTATAGAATGAGAGTGAAACTAGATTAGTTTATACAGGTACTTACAAACTTCACACAGTTTTGACAGTGTAGCTTTCACAGCAGAGCACTGGTTATTTCAGTCACTAGGTAGGGATTCTTTGAAAGGATTGATTTGCAGAGATTTATGAAGAGGCCTAGCCGTAACGCTATCACGTATACCCTGCCTGAGACTCCTTGTAAAAGAACACCCCTGGGATTACTAAACCCACTCTCTCCTGGATGGAGCTCAAAACTGCCCAGATAGATATCCTAAAATACACTCTCACTAACCTAGAGTGAGCTAAGAATGTCTTTAGCTAGATAAAAACAGATCTCTCCTCTTCCCTCCCTGGAAGAGGAAATCACTTAATCCTGCATTGCACTCTGGGAGCAATCTCTCTTCCCTAAAATACTATGCATAGTTTGAAACACAGATTACTAGTGACATCTACTGGCTGGAGTAAGAAGCTTTAAGCTTTGCTATAAAGCAGACTTCAAACATTTCCAACATAACTCTTATAATTCCCTACAAAATTTATCGATAAGGAAAAAGATCATTATCAATAAATATTGATGCATTAATATGCTACACTTTACATTATGGGCTAGAGCAGTGCGGTGGCTCTGCACTTATCACTGCTGCCTTGTAGCACTGGTTTCTGGGTTCAGTTCGACCCTGGACAACATCTGCATGGAGTTTTTATGTTCTCCTCGCACCTGTGTGGGTTTGCTCCCACAATCCAAAAACATACATCTTTGTGTGACTGAGTAAAGAAACTAGATTGTAAGCTCTATGGGGCAGGGACTGAAGTGAATGATGAATCTCTGTAAAAGCACTGCTTAATATATCAGCACTATATACATACATACATTATTATAAATGGAGCTCCTTTCCCATTGATATCAATATTGCTGATCTTTTCAATGGGGAAAAATTTTGTAAACTACCTCCATAGGGAATAATGGGTTTTCGTCAACCTCAACCAGGCAAACAATTTTCAGCAATAAAAAAGTCAGAATGGGCTTAATAAATATCGATATCAGCAGTATCAATATTTTCGACTTAATTAAAGGTATATCGATACAAATTGCCATTGCTAAACAGTTAATATAGGATATTTAGACAATAAAAATGAATATTTAGTGATACAATTAATGCTTGTCTGCTATACTCTTAAAAATTGGTAAAGTTTTGATTGCACATTAAAAACATTGTGCCAGACACAGGAAATCTGTTTGCTTGGGAACAAGAAAAACTAAAAAGCATGTGTTTATTGTACAATGTATAAATGTAAATGGGTGCAATTTTAAAATGTTCAGAAGGCTAAAAATAATGTTTTGATCACATATAAGAAGCCACCCTTATGGATTATGCTTCCTTTTCTATAGTCTGCTCAGAAAAGAAAAGAAAAAAAAGGAATCTATTTATTTGAAATAAAGCCCAACAATAACAGCATATGTCATCAAACACACGTTTGTTGTTAAGAAGACTGAGAAACATTCAGGTTTCAGTTTGAAATGTGTGATTTTTCAAATACTTCTGTTAAAAAAAAGTAGAAAGTCTTCTATGTAGTTCACAGTATTTATGCTGTTAATAGGAAAACAAACCATCAGTTTATGCTCCATTAAAAAATACAGTTTGAGAGCAAATCAATTGTGTGAAAACTGTATTAATGGTATATATAATATAATAATAAAATATATATGATATCAAAAAAAGTGGTTAACTCACTTCTCTAATGTTTTGGAGGACATAAATATATGCATATTTAATAATATAAAAAAACACATGTCTTAGTCCTACTTTTAGTGGGAAATTTCTAAAGGTCATTTCGACCTAGTCACCACAATTGGATCTGTTTCACCACTTTTAGCTGCATTATCACCATTTTTTCTTTTCGCCACATTTTTAAATTTCCCTCAATTTATGTAGTGCTGAATAAAATTGATCACTATCGAAAAAAGATTGATATCAATAAATATTGATGTGTCAATACTATTACACTTTACATTACTTCCAATGGAGCTCCTTTTCCATCGATATTGATATTGCTGATCTTTTTGATGGGGACTTAGAAAAAAAAGTTCTAAACCATCTCCATAGGGAATAATGGGTTTTCACCTCCCTCAACCAGGCGAACAATTTTCAGTGATAAAAAAGGTCAGAGGGGGCTTAACAAATATCAGTATCAGCAATATCGGTATTTTCTACCTAATTAAAGCTATTGATATCAATATACCAGGAGAAATACCAAAGTTGCATGAAAAGTCGGCAAATAGATTTGAAAACCAATGAAAATATCAAAATGATCTTTAATTTCCCCTTTGATCATTGATTGATGGGAATAGAACTGCATGAGGTGCAGTTACAGTGGAGCTACAGGAGCCTAAAAACCTGAGGGGGGCCAGGATCAACAAACAATTCTTACATCAAGTAATAAACAAGAACTGCACTGTTACATGGCCAAAAAATGGAGCACCACATGCAGTAACTTCAGCATATCACTAAATGGAAAAAGTGGATTTCAGGATATTATGATGACTGGGGTCATGGGTGTTTGGACAAAAGAGCCCAGTTTCCAATTTTCCACCAGCATCTACTTGCTTCTATTTACATTACTGTTGGTTTGTGATATTTTTTGACCTGCCTGAAGAAATTGTATTCAACCCTAACAGTAGGCATTTTTTAAAGACTGATGCTATATTCTTGTTTGGTTTTTGGTTCATTTAAATTAAGGGGATTATTCATCAATACGCCATGTGAAGTGATTTCACAATACGTAGGGACAATTTGCTTATACTGTCACAAAATCATTTCAGAAAATTCACAAAATTGTGTATTGTTGGGGCGATGATGTGAATTTCACCATTTTGTCATCAGTATTGTCAGCAAAAGTCACCAAAAGTTGACCAGTAGTTTTTACATTCGTTTCGATGACAGAAAATATAGTGACAAAGAGACAAAATCAATAAGAAATTGTCTAAGCCTTTTGTGCAAAATATCACCAGGAACCCTGTTGTAAGTCCCGTAGTTTGTCACTTTCATCTAGAGAATATCAAATTGTAGTTTTCATGCCAGTACCCTTTGCACAAATTTGTACTTTGATGCATGATGAATACCCAAATTGTTTTTGCATTTGTATTAAAGAAATGCAAAGTGCATAAATACATGGTCGACATAATGTCACAAATTGAGAGCATATTTACCTCATCGCAGAAAGGTTGGAGCAAATTCACGGGTCTTAAGAGCCATTAACACCAAGAAAAATTGCCATTTGTATTGGAATGACAGACTGAATATGGTATTACCTATATGCATATTGAAAGATCTTCGTTTGTGAGTACCTTTCGTTACATTGAGTACTAAATTGATTTTACATACTAGACCATATAGCCTTTATTTTATAGGTCAGCGCATACCTCGCTGAATTTTATCTAGTAACTACTCCTGTGACAATACTATTTATTACTAGTCAACACAATTCATCTTGGTGCAAAGACATGTGTGGCAAGCAGACAAATTATAGCCTATTAGTTTTAAATAGGGGAATGCAGTACAATGTCTGTTGACCATTCTGGATGCAGTTTACCATGCAGTAGTCCAATTTTGGAAATGTCACCAGGTGTTTTTCTGTGGTCACCCAGTGAAAACATTTGGATCTAGGGCTATTGGCCAGGGCCACACTGGCTGTTTTGTAGCTGATATGTTTTTAATTGGTCTCATTATGATCTGTGGTACAAAACACAACAGCCAGTGCGGAGCAAATAGTTTATACTATTTTTACAGCTCAGCTAAAAACAGCCAGTGTGGCCCTGGCCTAAGGTAATGAAATGGGATTTCTCCATCAAGTAAGAGAATAAATTTTGTTCTATAGAATATGTCATCTTGCTGTACTACCTTGCCCAAGGGAAAATGTTTGCTTTTGAAGAAAGAACAACAAATAGAGATTGTTCTTTACTAACTGTTGTTCATAAGGGTAATTAAACAGTACTTAAGTGCAGGAGATTCCTGTATGTCTGGAGTTTCCCCCAATTACTGTGCAGAACTTACTCTAAGGGGGATATTTATCACGCTCTTTTCCAATTTTTACATGGTCGAAACAGCTTTTTGATGTAAAAAAATGCATTAAAAAAGTGATCTTCTACATGGCAAAAAAGCATTTTTAAATAGGCGATACTGGTATAAGAAAATAAACCCTGTTTCTACAGCATTAGGCCAACAAAAAACCTTTTCCGCTTTGATAAATATCTCCCTAAGAGTAAAAAAATCAATCTGCAAAAATAGGATTAGTTTTCATTTGTTTAATTATAATGTTGCCATGTTTTCCCTTTAAATTCCAAAGTCCTTTACTACAAATGGAAAGGAAGTTAAATTGTACATCATATCTCTGTGCACAAAACCATAGGAGTATGCTGTATCTTAAATAGGAGTATGAGTTTGTGTGGTTCTATATACACAGCTGGACTATTGTTGAGTAACTGTCACAAGACCATCTCCATAAGGAATAATGGGTTTTCGCCAGCCTGAGGGTGGAGAATTCTTTTGGGAGATAAAATTGTTTTTGATCAGCTTAGTAAATAGGAGAAAACATTGATATTGTTAAATGTTAGCTGGTTCTATTGCATTCACTAATCGAAAAACCTATTTGACTTTATTAAATGTGCCCCAATGTATGCCACTATGCTTTTGGTAAGATTGAAAAAAGACACAAATCTATAAAGTTTATCTTATTAAAAAAAAGTTAGTTTGCTTTGCTGAGACATGCTTCTGTCTATGATAAGATAATGCAGCTAATTACTGTGTGTTTTACATGAAAATTTAAGAGAGATTGCTCAGATTATTTCACTGGATGTACAGAAGGTAAAATAATTTTTTTTCAGAGTTCTAGGTAATGATGTTTTTGTTCTAAAATGTTGCATGGGAAACTAGTAGATTTCAGTAGATTTTTGTGAGGAGAAAATGTATTTAAAGGAATAAACATTGTTACCAACAGTTAGACGTATCAGTTTTACTCATTCCATTGATATTTTAAAGTGCACCTGTCAGCTTGTCCCGATTTGAAGCTGTGGGAGCCGCCTTACTTGTCAATCAAGTAATCCGTTCCTCCTCCTACAGCCTTTCTATCCGTCAAGCCTGCAGTGTCGACAATGTTGTTTCAAGCTGACAGGTGCACTTTAAATATAAAAAAGTATTCATAATTTTTGACATAGTTAGGATTTTACAGCGTTATCTAGTGTTCGTTATAGTAATATTTTGTTAAAATGTGTATCTTATTATTTGTGATGGTAAATAATGTGGACTTTGCATTCAAATGTAATTCACATAAGGGGCAAACTGTGCAGTTAATTTTTAACATGCAATAAAGGGAACAGAAAGACTGAAATAGATTAATTTTTCTCCATTCTTTACACCCCACAAAGAATGAATTCAAAACAACAGGATACAGTAGATAATATAGCATTGATTAATGGTGCATTGCATTATCAGTATACTCTTTTACAACCAATGCCAAAGGCCTCATGTATAGTGTTTGTGCTCAATATTAGAAGTCACCAAAGTCTTTTTGGCATCAAACTAGATTGTCCATTACATTGTCTGATTGCCATTTCAGATAAAATCATATCACTGTTGCCTGCAAGGTAATAATTCAGAAAGTTGGAACTTTATAAAATGCAGAGTGTATATTTACTAAGCTACAGACTGTTTCCTAAATCAAATTAAGGTATACAATGTTAAAGGACATGGGAATAACAAAATTGCCCTAACATTCCTAAAATGATTTCAAGAGAATTTTCTGTTTAAAATACAGGAAACTCACTTGACCAATACTGCATCTAGGATTGCCCACAGCTAACGTAACTCCCATTGGTTAAAGACAATGCTCTTTGACTTTGTCCCTTAAATATTTTAAAGGAGAACTATAGTCAGATTACATCTTTACATATTCAGTACTATACCTTAGTGAGAAGCGTTTCCCCCCATTAGATGTTTCATGTGAAGCAGATTGAT
>JAKJJM010177314.1:0-13161 GCA_021901965.1 Pipa carvalhoi
CTGTTTTCCCTCTCTCTTGGAATATTGGATTTTTATACAGGATGAAAATTATTTATCTGTGTCTTTTTTTTTTTTTTTTTTTAGTCTTGCTCACTATGTAACTACGTTTCCTGAAATTGCAGATCTAACTTGTATACATTTTTTTTTTTCTATTTTCAGGAGCTGATGGAGCTATCAGAATACCTTATGGTAAACATTCATTTAATGCTTTAATATTGTCAGAACAACTGAGGCCCAAGGGAAGTTTTGGGATTCTGGTCTAGGTTTTTATCCAGTGCATAAGTTAGTTACAAGTTATTACAAGTTAAACTAAGGGATAGTGGGAGGGGGGTAAACACAAAAACATGCAGAAACAAGGAGTATATAAGGTATATAAGAGCATCTGCCCAAGAAATCAGGGGCAGAGAAATTATTGCAAAGGCAGGCCCAGTAAAGAGAACAACTGATCCAATTTAGTAAAAAGTCAGACTACACCCTGTGTCCACAAATACTTTTTTTTTGGATGCTGGGAATTTCTAATGCAGAAGCAACACCCACTGCAGTGTAAGCTGAACCTTAAAAATTATTAATCAGAAAGGCAGCAGTGAACTGGAACCAGGGATGTAGAACGAACCAGTAGCTGGACTGAAACACACTGGAACTGGGGACAAGATCAAGGGGTGATAAACCAAGCAGTCAGTGAGCCAGGAACAAGATCAAAACTCCAAGCATGGGAAAGCAATTTGGGGACAGGAATGGAAACCAGGTGCAATGAGCCCAAAACACCAGGACAAGCAAAAAAATGCTAAATTTAATTTCTAAAAAATCAATAAGTAAACTACAAAAACAAATCTAAACATTAAGACGCAATATCTCCAGAATAGAACAATACCTGATAAGGGTGGATAAGAGCTCAGTAGCCAAACTTGCCAAAGTACAGGGAGTATGCATTGCAACTTCCAACTCTTCCAAAAGTACTACTTACAGTTTCTTTAGGTTCCTTTTCTAGAAAATTACCCCCAAATGTATATATTTTATGAAAGTGCAAACCCTCATAGAAATCACTGAGTTTTTTTTTCTTGAAAAACCAATACATAAATCACAAAAACCCAAGCTGAACATGAAGGCACAATGTTTCCTGAACCACAGCATAGTGTTTTAGTGCTGTAAGATTGCTCACCTTATAGTTTTTTTTTAACTGAAACAATCTTACTTGTGAATGGACTCCACAAAGTATACACTTTCACAAATTACATTCCTTTAGCTTAATTGGTGTGGAATGATTTTTGTTGTATAAGCAGATTTATGGGGAAAAAAATGGATGATTAAATCAATATCTCCTTGAAACATTAAAATTAGAAACACCAAAGCAACCCCCAAATGTATATATCTTCTAAAAATACATACCTTTAGTTATAAAGCTATGCTATGATTATCTTTGATTCAGAATTCTGAATGCAAACTCTTGCAAAACTCACTGGCTTCTTCTAGTTTCTAGAGGAAAAAATAAAGCCTTAGAACACAAATTCCAAGATATATGTCAATGCCTCTTGATTTAGAACAACACTGAAAATGTATGGGTAGTGTGCAGTTGCCAAATAACCCAAAATAGGGAGAGTGAACAAGAGTACTTTCAGATAAAAAAAAAACTGGGTCTGCATTCAATTTTTTTTTCCTGTGGTCAGAACATCCCCATTCATAATGTGAATTATCATCATTAGTTAGCAGATGATGGCAATTCAGGAGACCATATATTATAGTACTGGGTAATCCTAGATGTTCATCAGCCATCTACAAGCAATTGTGTGGTATCATCTGTTGGTGGAAAGTGATGTTACAACCGAAACAGGGGAAGAAAAAGTACTACTGTGAAGCAGAGAAGGATGATACTAACTTAGAAACAAGTGGATGTGTGTACTGCTCATTGCACGTAAATAGTAATTTACACTAGGAGATTTTACAACTTCAGAGATGCAGCTACAAAAATTACAATCATTGTATAAAATAAAATCTATAGGAACAGTTTACACTAGCACCTTCAACAATGGTGGCTGCTGGTCATTTTTGGTATGAGCCTTTACATTCAATACCATTGTTTTTGAACTAGTTAATACACTATAGAATTAAGTGATAGTCCAAGGGTAGTCACTACAGTGGATTTACCTTACAGATTTTACTGTGATTTTCAATGATTTCTGGGCAATTTCAGCTTTCTTTTTTCTTTTTTTTTTTTTTTAAACGTTGCTTACTGTAAAATGAATTCTCTTTCCAATATCGCAGATACAAAAATTGAAGGAAAATCGCACCAAGTGTACACAGACTTTGCTACAAATTGTAGCAGCTATAGAGTTGCCAATGTAAATGAGCCTTAAGGGGCTCGCTGACAGAAAAGACGCTTCAGACTTCATTAAGTTACCATGTCTAAAAAGTGCAGAATATTTTATTTTTTGCACAGAATATTTAAATTCTGATATACCCCCTTTAATATATGCCACTTAAAATATTTTTTAATAAAAAAAATATTTCTCACCTTTTAAACAAAATATTTGTAACTTAACTAGCACATAATAGTCTGAAAAATGCAGGGATTGTTATTGAGCCCAGAGAAGAGACCGCAGCTTAGCTCAAGGTGGAAGCTTTCTGTGAGAATCGGCTAAAAATATAGAGACTGTCACATAATGATTTGAATGGCAAAATTAAAATGTTATTGTAATATGCATATTTGTTGTTTAGTTATATTTTATGGCATATTTATCCCAATGGGGCATATTTATCAAGGGTAAAAACACCTTTCATTATCAATTCTTCTCTAGGTTTTTTTTTTTGTTTGTTTTGTTTGCCATAAAAATGTTTTCTTTATTTTGTTGCACATCTGTATTGTATTTTTAGTAGAGCTTTTTGTCATTATCTGAATGACATTTTTAGGTGTTCCAATTCTGGCAAGAAACATTATCAAGTGATGGTAAAAAATATGTAGCAAAAAAATTGTCAAAGTGGGGCACAAATGGAGGTCTAAAAAATCAGATGTTATTTTTCATTTGTTAAAAACATTTGCTGAATACAAAAAGGGCATTTCATATTATTTTATGGTAGGAATAAAGTTATTTATAAATATACTTATCATGCCTGTTTTGTTTATACAGGAAGCCCTTCATCGAGAAAGGAAACTGAAAAAGAAATTGAGTGCCTTGCAAGAGCTGTTACATATGCTTCTACAGACATCTGAAAAATCTTTTAAGGTGCTTAAGGTTTTATTCTGAGATATAAGGCTAAAACCGATTCTATTTAAATTAACAATTTCCTCATTTTTTTGTTAGCGATAAGAAAAAAATATTGCTAATCGTCAAAAAAAAAATGGGTGCACAAGTAACCAGTTGCAGTGAACTTACCCATAAGGTTTAGCTTGTCCTTCTAATATAATACCTCCTTGCCTTTAATAGTTGTAAATTGCCTCTCATTATTATCTATAGTGCAAACAAAATAGCCTGTGTAAATTAATCCACAGAAAACAATGGATACTATTTTTCCAGCTCAGCTACAAAACAGACAGTGTGACAATAGCCTTAGGCTGAGTATCCATAGTGCGCTGTAGTCATGCTAAGTTATGTGAATTTGACCAGTGAAGTGCAGTGTCATCATCCTCCCCATATC
Organism: Pipa carvalhoi; assembly: GCA_021901965.1. Lineage (NCBI taxonomy): Eukaryota > Metazoa > Chordata > Amphibia > Anura > Pipidae > Pipa > Pipa carvalhoi. The sequence continues at coordinate 3,631 of JAKJJM010177314.1, forward strand.
CCTCTAACTATATATAAGAGAATAATGCATCTATTTCTATGTCACCTTGTCCCTAGTTCATGTTGTCACTTGATCCCAGTGTCTGTCACTTTTGAATGAACTGTCAGCTTACGCAATGCTGGAGCCCTGCCATCAACACCTTAATTCACCACTCTGATCTGGTGAAGGGAAACACATAAATTCACCACTTTAACAGATTCTGCCTCTTGCTAAGTAGGTGAATTACCTGTGCATGTGCATGCAAATTAATGCAAACAACTGTATATGTCTGTGACCATTGAAAGCGGATAAAATGGTAAAAAAAAAAAAAAAAACACATCACAGAGTTTTCTCAATATGCTAATATTGGGAAGAGGCGAATAGATGCGAATTCTGACCATTATGTGACTATTTGGACTTTGATCATTGACCCCCTATGTGTTCAGTGTATCTAACCCACAATATTCTTGAGCAAGTAAAATACTCACCTCATGTAGTGCTGGCAACTCTCTGCTTCTTGCCCCATGTGTTGTACCTCGAAAATATAGGCATACTGGCTTTTTCTCATGGTGAAACACCTTGGAAGAAATGGACAAGGTCTCTTAAAGTGAATAGGGAAATTGCTTAGGAATTTTGTGGGTAATTCTGCATTTTACTGCACATGAAAAACAGTATGCTGTAAAATTTGTAATAGGACCTTAGCCATAAAAGACATTTTTCTGAAAGGCCTATTTTGATCACCAGCAAGTAGAATGAAGTTTAAAGATGAGCCAAGAATTTAGCAGGAATTTTTAAAAATGGAAAATTTGTGGATGATAATTTCCCTTTAATAACTAATGGGGACAGCATGAAATCATATTGTACTTTCGCAAAATGAAATGGGAGGTGGTTTTAAAAATATGAGAATGCTACAAAGTTCTAAAAAAACAAGTGTTGAAAGTTGATAAAGACCAATGGGTAACTAGCCCTACCAGACATCAAATCATACTATTTAGTTACCTAAATAGCTCATATTCACTCATGGGTCCAGTTCAATTGAGAAAATCAAGCTACAGTATTAGAATCAATTTGCCTACAATCCCTAGAGGCACTACAATACTGCCCCATTAAGAATCTAAGAGACCGACCTCAACTACCACCAGTTATTATGGCAACAAAAAAAGCATGGGATTTTGTAAATAACAGGATTAATCCATTGGGTGAACAAGTGTCCCCTAATACACCCCTATGACACAACTCTAATTTACAAAGAAAGGAAGAAAGGAAAAATAATCTGCACACACAGGCTCACAGGTAGGTAAAGAACCTAATTTAATGGACTACAGATGCAGGTTACAGCAACGTTTCGGGGGGTAAGACCACCCTTTGTCAGGCTTACGAAGGGTGGTCTTACCCCCCAAAACGTTGCTGTAACCTGCATCTGTGGTCCATTAAATTAGGTTCTTTACCTACCTTTGAGCCTGTGTGTGCAAATTCTTTTTCCTTTCTTCATTTATCCTGTGATGTGCACCCAGCATCTCAGAGTCTAGAACCACACTCATTTTGTTTTTGGTGTGCACTTCCACGCATTGTTTGGAATTACAACTCTAATTTACCCCAATTTAGACCATTCTCTGACGCAACATATTGGGCTCAGAAAGGAGTGAAAAAGTTGGAAGATTTGGTAAAAAGAGAGGTCTTTAAAATGCGGGCACAATTAGCAACTCACATCATTCTTATAAATATTTACAACTAAGACATATCTGCAATAGACAAATAACACAACCACTTATGTACATACAACAATCCAAACTGGAAGAACAAATATACAACCCTAATAAAAAGAAATTAGTCTCACAACTATATAAAATACCCTTGCTTTTTTAAGATTCCCCCCCTGGAGAGAGTCAAAAGGAAATTGAAAACACATATATCTAACCTGGAGGATGAGAATTGGGACGAAATTGCACACAAAGCCACCCAGGGCCTGATAAGTACTAGACACAGACCTATTCAGGTTAAAATACTAGGTGTGATGTGATGAAATACCTTAATGAGACCATTGCAGCACCAAGGATAGTATATCCCCAAGTATTTCTTCTGAATCTATTAGAAGAACTGGATTGCAACAAATACTATGGTACACTACTAAGAATCCTTTTATTCTATGTCAAAAAATAGCTTTGTAATGAATGATTGAATGATTAATGTTTTATGAATGAATAAAAAACAGAAATAAAGATTAGAATTAAAAACATATGAGAATGCTGAAAGCTGTGTCAGTTATCTTGGTAAAGAAATGCAAATTCGGCAGGTGGGGATATATTATTCATTTTCACAGTGGCTCATAAATACTGTTGGTGTCTGTTGATGTTTCCTCTGTAATAAAAGTAACAGGAAAATAGCATTGATGCTTACTTACAGACAGGAAATGTCGGTTTGCTTTAGATGATCATTACCAGAACAGTCAGGGTTTTTCATGCAAGCTTTCTTTACATTTAATTTTTGTACATGTAAGTTAGTGGAGGCAGCCAGCTTCATCTGCATTGGCTGATGTCTCCAAAACTTTTTTTTTTTTTAAATTCTGTTAAACAGAGAATTTATACATTTTTTGATTTTTTTTTTTTTTTTGTTATTTTTATTTATTAAAATATATTTTTCAATACATTTTTTGCAGGCTCACATAAATGAAGACAAGCTGAAATGTAAAGTAGCTGCACTAGAAAATCAACTTTTCATATATTCCCAGGTAATTTTTTTTTTTTTTGCTGAAAATTAGGAATCTCATCTCTTGCTACAGTGTGTGTGCTGTTCAAGTTGTTTTAACATGTGAAAGGTGTGCAGGGTGAAGCCATAGTGATAACTATTTTGCATTTGTAGAATCTCTGCCAAGTTTTGCTTGAGGTATACTTTGTGAGGTACACCCCTTCAGTGACAGTCAATGGATAATTTTTTTTACATTTTACTGAGCCGTTTTGAAACATTTTCAGTGTGTTTAACTATGATTTTTGCAGGGAAATAATTTTTTTTATAGCAGATTGTGGACTATAACATGCAATGTCTCATTTGCTTGCTCATTATTTTAGTAGACCTAAGTGGAAACAAATCTGTGGTTTCTGTTTATTGAAAGAAACATTGCAGCTGGAACTACCACAACCAGTTAAAACCCCACAAAGTGTATATTTTCCAAAAACTCACACCTTCAACCATCTATGCATACCTGAGTTGTTGATGTGGGTGCAAAATTCAAAATGCAAATCCTTGTGGAAATCTTAGAAATATGTCAAGGTTATTAGGGCTGTGTGGGGACAGCTAAGCCTGTTTGGGAGCAAGTTGGGCTGCATGGAGCAACTAGGGCTCTGTGTGGAAAATTGTAGCTAATTTGGACCTGTGGGCCCAAGTTGGCTTGAATCTGGCTACTTAGTAATCGGGTTTGCAGGGAAAATTCTGTCAAGGAGAGCAATTAGGAGCATGAGGGGCTGTGGAAAATGTCAGTACTGGTGAAATAATTAGGTTTTCTGAGGCAATTTGGGAGCTACAAAGATTTTTTTTTCTGCTAAAGAGACTGTTTAGAATCTTGACCATAAAACTAGGTAGAGAGCCAAGAACAGAAATAGGAACCTAGTTCCAAAATCCAATCAACACTGGGTGCCTGAAGAAGGTTCTTGCCTGAACTTTTAGTATGCGGATAGGTAAGACAAACAAGACTACAATGATCAGCCATAAAATCTATAGGTTATGAAATGATTGTGAATGACTGTTTATGCTATGCATCACAGAATTCTCTTATGTTACAAAAAGAATCAAGTTCAAATATGTTTTTCTTCATGCTGAAAGTAAAACATTCTTACTGGATCATATGGTGGATCAGAACCGATGATGGAGGGACCCAGAAACCGCTAATAGAGATTAAACTATTCCTGAAACAACCAGCAAGTTGATCACCGCACACTTTATATAATGAAGTCTTATTGTCTGATTTACACATTACCATAAAGTAGGACATAATATCTGCAGTTTTTAGATCTCGTGCAGAATAATACAGAGCTAGAAAACTGAGTGGAGTAGCTGGAAGGCAGACCCAAGGGCCTACAGGCAGATAATAATGTACTTTACCTTTAAGTATGAAAGCTGCAAATATGTGCTTGTCCAAAGATCTGCATTTTTGTTTAATGAAAACAGTGTTATCTAACCTAAAAGTGCTAGCTCATAGTGCACCAAATTCAAGCCAAGGCATGTCCCCTCCTTCACAGAAAAGCTATATAAACTGTTTTCTCTACCAATGCTAACCAGATGCTATTAATGGCCCTGATTCAGCAGAGACCACACTGGAAAACAAAGTTTTAACTTTTCAGCTTCTTCAATTAAGTTAAACGGGCCCATGAATATATTGTGGTTCCATCAAGAAATGCAAATGCTTGCAAATATTTGTGACTCAATATAAAGCTGCCCTTAAAACTGTGCTACCAATGATAAACATCACTAGTGCCACCCAGCCTCCCTGTCTTCTATTAGGCAAGTAAAATTCAGCTCTTCATACTATTTAATGGCTGGTTTGGATTGACTGGTAATACAAGCAGTTGTCATTTCAGCTGCTGACAGAACAGCATCACAGTAGAAGAATGGGTAGGTGACAAGTGTGTAACAAACCGTTTTGTCAAGAAATGTTTCACAATGAATAATTAAATGTATTTGCCAAAGTCCTTATGAAGTGATGTTGTTTTGGAACAAGAAGGGAAATCTCTAGGCTGGAGAATCCCTTTAATGATTTGAGTGTACAATACATTTCCATAGAAACATACAACTGAAATTACATTTTCACCATTAATTACTGCATGCTGCTGATATTTTCTTAGTGTCTTGTAGAGAAAATAAAGGCAGACCTAAGACACTAATGCAGTTTTCTCCATATCAGAGAACCCCATTTATTAGCCTTTGTTAAATAACATCTTAGTATCGCCCAGTTTTACATGATGCCAAAATAATTAGTTTACTACTAAAAGGCCCTATATAATACATATTAGGAAAAAAACAAAACACCCAATTGCAATTTAGGGAATTGAACCCATTTATTCCATAATAATGTGGCAAAGAATCATTGTTTTGGGTGAGGAAGGGTATTCCTCCAATCAATCAATCAACCTTTCCCCCTGAAACGCTGATTCCTTGCCACGTTATGATTGAATAAATAGGTTCTTTACCCTATATTTGCTTTTAATTGTTCCTATGAATAGAGATGCCACCTGTCTCTCTCTGGATTTAACCAGTTCACATAGCTTATGCTCCTCTCCAGCAGACCTCTTTCTGATTTTGTTAATCTCTGCTATGAATACCCCTCTAAAATGTGCCTTTAGCGCATCCCATACTGTTGAATAAGTATATTCAACCAAGTTAGCCTGAAAGAATTTATTAACTGCTATTGTAATAGGATCAAAGTTTTGTATAATATCCAGCCAGGTTGGATTAAGCCTCCATTGCCTGACTAGAGTAGTGGTTCCCCTACACCACTGCATTACTAGTGGAACATGATTTGAAATACCCCTGGGGAAATACTCCACCTGTTTAAGCTTTCCCAAAATATTTTTAGTCACAAATGACATATCAATGCGGGATAAAGACATATGGGATGTGGAATAGCAAGAGAGTGCCAACATTTTTGGGTGTTTATCCCTCCATTCCTTGGCAAAGCCATTATGCCCCATGAGGTGTATAAGGTTTGATCTAACTGAGGTGGTATGGCCTCCTCTGGACCACCTGTCCATAGCATTGTCTAGGATGATATTGAAATCCCTTACTGCGATAACATGAGCTGAGGCATGAAGAGCAACAAATGTTAAGAAAAGTGAAACTACTTCAGAATTATATGGTGTCTTCAAGCATGCTGATGCGTGTTTCTGTGGCCTCAGTCCATTCCATCATATGTTGTAAGTCATGACATATAATTGATAGGTTAGCCTTAAGATCATCTGTTTTAGAGACCAGCATAGCCTAGCAGAATTGTTGTCATGTTTCTGTCTCTTTTCGTATTCCCTCCAATGATGGATCAGCCATGTCAGGACAAGGGCTGCCATGTTGTGAGTGCACATCTGGTGGAGGTATCTCCAGCTGGAGCACCTGTTTTGGCTGGCTTTGCAATCATGCAAATATACCCAGCTGGTTGATTGCCTCCGAGTTGTGCTTTGGTGCCTGATTTCTACCCATAATAGCCACAGGTATTCTGGCTACACAATGTGCTGGTATGCTAGGTGTTGCGTCAAGATTAGCGAGCTGCTGAAGATCGGAAGGTAAGAGCTGCCCAAATCTGCATCCTATTCCATTACCAGCTTAGCCTTGCCCCCAGGCTGCATATTTGAGACCCCTGCACTAAAGCCACCATCTGCTGTCTGTTTAATACATTTGATATTGCGGTGTACAAAAGTTTAAATCACTTGCTGAAAATATATTCTTTAGATTGTATGTAAGTAATAAATATAAACAGTACCTTTTTTCTGTAGAAATTTCCAAAGACAAGTGTAAAAAAAATCTTGATAGAGATGGAGGAAGAGAAGCAGAGGTATGCAGAAAAGACCAAAGATTCTCTCCAGAAATTGACAGAACATAAAATAACTGCAGAAACAAATCTTCAGAAAACCCAGGTTTGTAAATTGCAGAACTAAGAATTTATTTTTTGATGGCAAAGCCTTGAAATTAAATTTTGAAATTTATATGATTTTGCAGAATTCCATATAAATACTGATTTTTATGTTGAAATGTACTGCTTTCCTATTTTTGAAACAAGCAGTAATGGGCAGAAAATACAGTAAAACCATAAAAAATAATGTGAAAATTATAAAACCTGTATTACATACACATAAATGATATGATCTATGTTACCGTTAGAAGCCTTTTGTTTCAGTTTCTTATCCTATATTACAGGTGTCACTAAAAGTATCAGAGGGAGAATGTGAGCTGTGGAAAGAAGAATATGAGAAGTTAAAAATAGATTGGAGCGAACTGACAAACAAACACTCTGAGCTAAAGAATGAATTGTATGTTCTGCAAAGCAAACTGGAGGTATTAACTTTTGTCCATCATTATTAATAAAATAATTGATTATTTAGGAAGAGATATGCAAATAAGGTTTTTAATTCCAAAGTTTCAGGGGGTTATTGACTAAAGTGATAATTCAACTGTCAAAGTGAATTCTCATCACTTTGGGTGGCTACATCCTGATTCTCTTCTACTCCTTATTGACTAAACAGCAGATTCCCATAGTTATGACTGCAACAGTAGCAGTCTATTGGGTAGTGTGCGACCGTTGTTAGCTGGCAAATTCACACCTTTACATGATAATTCAGACTTTAGTGAATAACCAATAGACAAAGCCTATGGAATGTGTAGCGCCCAAAATAATGAGACAAAGTCTGTAAAAAAAAAATATATATATATATATATAATATCAATGTCCAAAACTTGAAATATGCGCTTGACCTGAAGAATTCAACAGTCAAATTATCACTTTACAGAATGACCCCCTTCTTTTCCATCCTGTTACTGGCAGGTCACACTCTTTGCCCAATTCAATCTTCCTCCCTCCACCCTGTAGAGCCTCTCCCCAGCTCTGGCCAGTACACTGCAAATAATTGTATACTTCTCTGATGATGTCCATTCTGCATTCTCGCTTCTCAACATTATTCTTTGGATGCTTATAAGCAGCTTTTTAGATGGTGGGGACAAAACTAACCTGAAGCTTATTTGAAGTTGTGTTTACCATATATTTTTCCTGTATGGTGGTATGTGGATTGTGATCTTGATTATGACAGTACAGTAATATGTGTAGCCATGACACAAATCAGGTCATTTAGTCCTGCCCCTGGCAACCCGCACCTGGTAAGGAGTAGAACTCTGGGGCATGAGACCTCCTAAAGTGTGAGTGACAGAGTTTTAAACATTATCTTGCTACCTATGCTTATTGATCCAAACTGTCACTAATAAGTGCATATGGGAAAAGAATGTAGCCTGATAATGGAATTTTATATCCAAAATATTTTAGGCAGGAAGACAAACATGGATTTCTCCACAGTAACTGTTTCCAGCTCATTCAGTATTTTCTTTTGCTCTTGTTATTTGTTAGTGGGTAGAGACAAAAGACTCACACCTGCAGAAATTTAACAGTCACTTACATAGCCTGGAGTGTGAGAATGTAGAACTGCAAGCCCTGAATCAACAACTACAGGAGGACAATGAACAGAAATGTGAAAGACTTGCTTCACTGGAAGGTGTGTATGATATCATAAGCATTACAGGGTTAGCAAATTCCTGTAAGGACCAGCTCAGACCTTGCACACAGGAACATTCACAGCAGTACAGGTTTTCTAACTTAAAAAGAAACCAGGCCGCTTTCCAAAATATTGCATATAGAGAACTGTAATGTAATGGTTCAAATGACTGTTTTAAAAAATCAAGCTCTGTTGTCAACCCTGCATGAGCTTGCTGAAAATGACAATCTGGCTTACAGTATACAGTGAGTATTACTGTCTTTGTACTTTTTTTGTTAATTCATTGAGTATTGTTTTGCTCTATCCTCCCTTAGGTCTTTTCTTATAACCCAAATATTTAAATACAGTCTCAGTGTAAAGAAACACTAAGGAGCTTATTCATCAAAGGGCAATTCGACTATCAAAGTGAAATCTCATCACTTCAGGTTGCTTCGCTCTGATTGTCTACTCCTTATTCACTAAACAGAGTATTACCATAGGGAATTCACAACTGTGTCAGTAGCAGTCTCTTGCATAGTGTGGTGTAGTTAATCAGACTGTAGGAGCCCTGTCATCAGCCCCCTGATTCACCAGTTCAATCTGGCAAAGTAAAACTGGCAAATACGACACAATATGCTTTGTCGAATTTACTACTGCAACAGACTTCCATGCTTGATGAATAGGCGAATTACCTGTGCCCAGTGTTCTGTAAATCAGCAGCTGTCTTAAGCATCCAAATTAGTCTCAAATTCACCACAAACATCGTATTGCCTGTTTAGTCATCTGCAGGTGCACTGAACATTCTAAGGAGCACAGTTGGGGATAAAGTGTAAAATGAAAGTGTTACAGTAATGCCTCATTAAAGATGTGTTCTGAAATGTTTGCAGTATTTATGAGCTGTTTCAATTACAAGCATGGGTAACCTAGCATAAACATATTTTATGTATATTATTTCTGAGGGTTTAGCGCTCCCTTAACACAGTCTAACACCAGATTGATCAAAGCAGCAAGCAGAAATAGTTTGTGTATTGGGTTTTAAAAAGAGATGACTATTATTATGAAGTGTCATCATATTTAACAGTTTCTGTAATATTGTATAATAGAACAATACAATAACAGACTTTGATAGAGTGAGGTAGAAGACCTAGCTGCTATATTATACATTTTAAAATCAAACGGGGGATGATACAGAAGGGATTAATATAGAGAAAACAGTGTCCTAGCCTTACTGCTGTTTTAAAGGGGAACTATAGTCAGATTACATCTTTACATATGCAGTACTATACCATAGTAAAAAGTATTTCTCCCCAGTAGTTTTTCCATCTGAAGCTGGATG
>JAKJJM010177352.1:0-10224 GCA_021901965.1 Pipa carvalhoi
GTAAGATTCTCGATTGCCCATCAGAGTGAACACTTCCCATCTAGTGCCAGGGAAGATTTATAATATAGGATTTTGGTTTTTGACTTTAGTTATCCTTTAAGTTAAAAACGGCTAGTTCTGATATCAGATCTAGCTCTTTATAAGGTTACACATTTCAGAAAGTTCCATGCAAATTCCAGTTCTGCTATGTATTATAACAGTATAATATGTATTATAACAGTGTAATAATAATTATGTATATAGCCACAGTTGTAGACAGAGAGATGCTCAAGTCTGCCTAGGTAGGTTACCTTCTTCATCTCATTTCAAGTTGTTTCTCTATGTTCCAGTCCTCTAGAAAGTCCTCTGGCACTACTAAACGACTTACTATAATTAGAAAATAACATGGAACAGTGTTTATATGTAAAAATACTATTTTATTAATAGTTAAGCCACTTTTTATCCACTGTTATATTTTTTTTTTTTGTTTGTTTAACTTAAAATGTATGTTTGCTTGCCTGTCAGTCAAGGAATATTATGTATCTGACTACCAATGACAAATGTGTAATAGAATGATAGAGTGTCTGTGTTTTGGACATTTCTGTGGTTCAATCCTCTAACCATCCATTATTTTGAAGCGAACATTCCATTTTGAAGTGACAAGCACATTTTTGTTCCTTGTCTGGAGCAGAGGTAAGCAACTGGCAGGACTGAATAGTGTTTTCATTCATGGGCTTTGGAAGATCACAAACAAATCTGAATGAATAAGCAAGAGTGTAATACTCACATATTGGCCTCCTTTCTCAATGGGAGGATTTCATTCAAGGCAGCAATATATAGAACAGGATTTGCACACACGATTACAGGATCCAGTGTATAACCTTTTTTAATAGACCATCAGTGCACAAGGTACAGGAGCAACATTTGGGAGGTACAAGCTTGACGAAGGGTGGTTGTAACTCCTGAAATGTTGCTCCTGTATTTTGCACTGATGGTCTATTAAAAAGGGTTATACACCAGATACTGCAAGTGTGTATACAAATTCTGTTCTATTGCTGCATTAAATGGTTATGTGTTGCCCCACATCCAGGAATTTTGCACCACCCTCAATGAAATAGAATTGGTGTGCATTTCTATATATCCCTGAGAGTTTCAGTCAAGTCCAACCAACTATATATAAAATCAATACATTTCCAGTATTTTAGGTATGTTTAGTTAGGAAACATGAATGCTAAAACAATAATAAACATATTAAAGGAATATTATTGCCATGATTTGGATTTAGTAATGGATTTCTGTATTTTCTTATCCTAAAACCCGTTTTTGTATTCTACAACTTGCTGATTATGGTAAAGTTGATCCCATGCAAAAACTCCTTCCCTGCCTTTTTACTCATTTAAATCATTATCTGATGTTATTTTTTTCCAGTAAAGTACTTCATTCATTCATATTTTATGAATGTTGCCAAACAGTCCTTTTTAATGGGGATTTTATAAAATATTATTTATGACATTGCTTGTATGATAACACTATACCTAATTTCACATGGGGTGAACTCCCAGAGATAGTTTGCTCATAGTGTTACTGGGCACCTCTTACAGACTAGGTAAGGGTCTAGACTTGTAGTATGGATTATATAGGGAAGACTTAGGGCAAAATTTATTAAAATCGAAAATGCCATTTTCGATAGAAATATTTCAAAAATGGCATTTTCGATTTGGAAACTTGGAATTCTGAATAAAATTCAGAATTCCGAATAAAAATTCAGAATTTCGAGTTAACCTTTTCTTCTAGTAAATGTAATGAGCGGTGCTTCCATGCGAGCACCGCTCATTACATTAGGCTGCTCAATACAGCAGCTGCTCGGGAGACTCATCTCTACCCAGCGCTTCCTGGTTGGCCTTAGCCAATCAGGAGCCGCTGATGTCACGCATGACATCAGCAGCGGCCAATTCAATTGGCAGCGCTCATCCAATTGAATTGGCCGCCGCTGACGTCATCCGTGACGTTAGCGCTCAGCCAATTCAATTGGGTGCTGCTGACGTCATCCATGACGTCAGTGGCTCCTGATTGGCTAAGGCCAACCAGGAAGCGCTGGGGAGAGTTGAGTCTCCCCAGCAGCTGCTGTATTGAGCAACCTAATGTAACAAGCGGTGCTCGCATGAAAGAAAAGGGAAACTCGAAATTCCGAATAGAAATTCGGATTTCCAAAATCGAAAGTGCCATTTTCAAAATATTTCTGTCGAAAATGTAATTTTCGATTTTAGTAAATTTCACCAAGTGATTAATTTTAGAGTGGAAATGTCCCCATACTATAAAAAAAAAATGCTGATGACTGATTATTGTGCTAATCACATGTACTAACCCAAATGTAGAAGTAGGGAATATTATTTTGTCTTCATTTTCTTCATAGTAAATTCATCCTACTCTAAAACAATTCCATCTCTCTTCGTTATATGAGACCGCTAGTAGCAGTAAAGGGAGAGAGGAGTTTGTTGTACAGAACTAATTATCTCCCCATCATCATATTTACTTTAATTAAACAAATGGAATAGCAAATCAATCTTTAAGAGAATTTAAGCAAAGAAGCAGTGCAACACAGTAGAAGACAATGTACAGTGTCATCTGAATACTGCTTTTATAGTATGATAAGCACCTTGTTCTCCTATTGAGTGAAATTGCAAATGTCAGGTTCAACATTTGAATACTAAAAATACTTCTAAGTTAGCTTTTATTCCTTAGAACCCCCTACCTAGGTCCCTGATTAGAAGAAAGGAGTCCTTCCATCTAGGGGGTTATGGGCTAAAGTCTGAATTGTTATGTAAAGGTGTGAATTCACTAGCTAAAGACAGTTACAATAGACTTGTACTGTCGCAGTCACGACTTTATGATGGGAATATTGTCGCAGTTGTGACTTTACTATGGGAATAGTGTCATGGTCGAGAATTAGCTATGAGAATCCGCTGTTTGAGAATTTGACTGTCGAATTCTCACTTTAGCCAATAACCCCCTAAGATAACTATAGGCACAAGACTCTCATGTCTGTAGGATAAACTGCCACTGGTTGCAATTAGAAATGCGGGCTAAAAGTGCAAGATGACTTGTTCTAAACTAATTTAGTATTTTACATAAATAGATGAAGGCAGAAAGCTCAGAGATCATTTTTAAGTTGCAGTATGCCTCTTCTGTAAGGTGCTAAGCCTCTATGATATATTTGGATGTTTATGTTGGTCATGAAGGCTAGGCAGTTTATACTGGCAGATAATTCAATTATCAGGAACATGAAATAAGGTTATTCATTTTGCCTGCATTCAGCATTCCAAATAGTGTGGCATGGTCTTGATACACAGTAGATGGACTGATTCCTCAGTGTAACAGTGACAGGATTTGTTTAAGTTGTAAGGCCAATAATATTTTTAGAAAGACTGTCAGTGCCACAAGCTTAACAAAGAAAACATTACGATAAGGATTTCCTGCAAGAAGAGTGTATGTTTTTTGTTTAGAGAACTAAGTTGATATTTTAGTTGGCTACAGATTTTATCAAAGGACGCTGTACTGCCATCATCCTCCTCATTAAGGCTTATAATAAATATATATATATATATATATATATATATATATATATATATATATATATATATAATTAATATGAATGCTGGGGTTTACATTGGTTGCAGTGCCAATTGATTTATAATGATGTACGTTCATATTGTAATCTCTCTTGGAAAAGATGCCAATTAACGTCTATAAGTTCAGCCCCTTGACACTGCAGGGCTTGTTGGCTTGCATATGATGGGGCTTTGCATTGTGCTTGTTTAATCAGGTACACTGAACATTCTAATCAGTACAGTTAGGGCTAAACTTTGAAATGAAAGTGTTCAACAAGTTCAGCTACAAACATGGATAATTTAGTGTTCAGATATATTATTAAAATTAACATAGTGCTTCTTTAAGCAAGACTGGGTTCTATACAGTACGTCATAGTGATAACCATGATGCAGCTGTATATGGAGCAGAGGTGTCTATATTATTGTAGTTGTTAAATTATAATACTGAGAGTAGCACTATTACAGAATATATAGTTAATATATACATTGTAACTTGTATTAATGGTTACACTTATATGGGCAAATGATTTTACTCTTCAGTTAATGTGGACCTGTTAACCTTGGTAGAAAATCATGTAAGGGGAAGCAGAGTACCAGGTGAGCTGAGCACTTTTAAGTGATCATTTAATTTAGTCAGTCAGCCATGCTTCACTGAATTCACCATGCCAACTTAGAGTTGTTGCTGGACACTTAAAAATATGATCCTGGAGGAACCTTTTTAATGCAACTTCAGTGTTTATTTCCTTGCTTTTCATAGAAATCATCTGTTGCATTGGGGGCACTTGGGAGAAGCACACTTGATTCTTAACTTTTAGATGTGAAGTGATCATCTTACCTGGAGTCCTGTTTTTTACTTTTGGCCTTTTAGCCATGGTGACTGTCTACTTTAAACACTGTACATATTAATCAAGGGAACAAAATTTCAGTTACTTATCCTTAAAACAAGCCCTTTTCCTATTATATACATCCATTGTGCTTTTTCCCTATTAAAATTTTATGGAGTTGGTTGTGACAATTACAAGATGCTTGGGCCACTAGCATATGTTAAAGCTGGTTTTTTTTTTTTGTGTGTGTAATTAATATTGATATCCATAAATTTGCCTGTGCTTTGTAAGCATTAGATACTAATGTGTAGCAGGGTACAGTTATTTGCATATTGTTACATGATCAGTGACTACACATTATATCATTAAACAAAATTTTGCTTCTAAATTTTTTTGAATGAAAAGATTCCAGAGTTTGGGGCACAGTAAAAACCTTGCATTTTGCTTAAATCAATTTGCAGCTATTTTGTACATGAGATTGGAAATGTTGCAGGCAATCATCACCTCTGTGGATTTGTACTTATGGGAAACAAAGGGATGGAGTAGTTCAAGTGGGGCACATACAAATTATCCTGGTTATTGGTACCTATTCCCATACACACTTTGTGAATGTCCTTATACTTATTTATGAAATTGGAGAGACACTCTTCAGAACATAAATGTTTTTCAGCTTGGCATTTTCTCTTTAGATCTTAAAAAATCAGCGGCATTACACCGTTAAGGATAGAAATATTAATGACTACATGAACTGAATTTTCAGCTTCTTTATTTTTCTTTTACAAGCTTCATCCGCATAACACTGCAGTAGTATGACAACTATTCAAGCATCTGAGTGTGTAATGAAGCATAATCAATAAGAGAAGGAAGTCCATATTGTAAGGATCTGTATGATGGTATGTAAATGTCGCCTCAGCGTCTGTCAGCTGCAGGTGTTGTTTTCAGCTCAATGCGAACAAACTGCAGTTGTCAAAACCAACAAAGCTGTACGGGAAACTGTCCACCCTCCTGAATTTCCATTTAACCCATTAGATAAACTTGATTGAACAATAATTATTTACCCTGCATACTTTTTAAAAGGAAACAACTGTCTGATTTATATGATTTCTGTATGCAGCAGCAGCACTTGACCAATCCTGTGATGAGGAATCATTGGTAAGATGGATGGGTGGGTGTGTTTGTGTGTGAGGGAGTAAGTATATTGTTATTTACATGCATGTAGTGGGTTGTTAATGGCATTAACCCCTTTTTAACAAGCTAAAGTGGCAGGACTGCAAAAAGTTTACCACAGAACATCAATATTGGAAATGGCTGCTAGAGCCAACGTCTTTTCCCCCAATAGATTTAAGAACCTATTTAAGAAACATCATTATCTTGTCGTAGTTCATATATCTGTTTACAAATATCCCCCGTGCAGGTTGCATATAGTTATATGAGAAGTGAGCTAACATTAAATAAAAACTTTTCCTACTGAAAAGAATGTGTCACAGGCATTGTACTCCAAATTCATCAATAAAGTGCTCCTTCTATACATGAGGTGAGCTATGTTTAATATGTTATCTCCAGGCATAATAATCCCCTCCCTATATTACTCAACCTACTTGCCTTAAAAATACATAGGAATTGGTTGTAATTTTACTTTAAATTAATCAGATCTGGTTTTAAATTACTGATACAACTAGCAATAATATGACATTAAAGGCATGATTAAATTTCACTATTTTCAAGAATAGCATTATGAATGTGTCTCCATTAATAGCAATACAGACAGAACAATAAATAGTGAAGCAGAAATCTTGAAATGCTGACATAACTGTGGTCATAAATTATAAACAAAATTAAGAGATTTTAGCAGTGTTTACTGCATTTCTCTATCAATAGCTTCCTGTGTTGGTTGCACATCCCAAAAGGCGAACTTAGGTCCAAGAGATTCTTCTGATTTGGTATAAAAAGTACTGACACCCGTTTAAGTGGCTAAGTGAATTAGCACTGACTTATTAAAAAAAAATAAGCATACATTTTTTTTTTCTGCTTAAAGAATGATTTGCCTGCAACTTATATACCAACACAGCTGCCCATCTCACTTTGACTCTGAGACAAGCTGTTTTAACAGAAAAATATGGCCTGATATGGAGAACAAAAGGACACTACACTATGGAAAAGATTTATCCTACTCCACAGTTTATCAATTGTTGAAGTAACACAATATTTATAAATGTTGGTAATGCATATACAGGTACAAGTAATATTGTTTTCAAAGTTTTAACTGCACATAAAAATAAAAGACGACTGAATTCCCCCCATGTGATTAAAACATGTTTTTAAAAGACAGGTTCTAAATAAACTGTAATTTGTACATTAATCTCTTTGTTAATATGCGTATTATAAGAGTGTATTATTTGTTGGTGCCTGTAATTTTAAGTCATGTGTAGAATTGGGACAGTGAGGTTCTAATTGGTGTAAAAAAAATGGCTGATCACAGCCGCCTACTCACATCAATTTTCAATAATTCTGTAAGTGTTGGATTTGTACATTAACATACTGGATTCCATGGCAACTGATGCATACTCAATAGGCAGCTCATAGACCACTCTGTGCAGATACTGAGCATGTACATCTCTAAATCCTGAATGAGGCAGAAAGAATTTTATCTGCAGTATACAGTCCAGTTGCATAGCAAATGCATTTTTCAAAAGTATTGGTATTTTCAAAGACAGTGTTTCTTTTTCAGTTTCTTTTGCTTTCTAGATTTAAGAACTTCTTTTAATTTCTTATAAACTCTGCCAGCGTTAATATCATTGCCAAGTAATAGCTCCATTTAGACCTCAAGTGTAACAAAGCATTCTGCAAACTGCCCACATTCTGGGTTTACTGTTCAGGTATCAGGTATTAGTTTGTTTTCTAGGAACATGACTTATGGTGGAATCTCTTGTTTGTGTCACTTCATTGTGTAATTTAATGTGACTTTTGTGAGGTAGAGCAGTTTATCTTGGATTGAGTGAAGGATTCTTTTGGATAATGACAGTAATCTTAATCATGCTTGAAGAATGGGTGAATGCATAAGTATTTTCAAGGTGGTAGAGTTTCTAACAGACTGATGCTGGGCATTATATGTTTTAAACAATTTGAACATATAAATGTCCCCCTCCCTAACTGTTTTGTGTTTATTTCTAGCTGTGCAACATTTTTTACATTCTCTTCTGAGATTGCATGTGAGCATGCAACATTTAGCAGAAATTGTGACATCATACTGCAGATAAATATTTACTGATACTTAAATTCTTTTTTACAGGTGATGCTTACAGATGAACTGAATTTTGGCTGGGAAGTGCTTGTATTTATTTCTACAACCAAGGGCTCTCTTCTTGACAGCACTGTGGAGATGATGTTCATATAAATGACTGCACACTGGGACAGCATAAGGTAAAAATTTGTGAATGGGTTATTATATTCATGTGGTTTAAATTCACTGGCTCTTTATATTTTCAATAAATAGGTACAGCCAAATGGATCACGTCCAAAATCCTTAGACAACTTCAGTGAAGTTAAAATCAATGTATACATTTTTCATGAAATAATCTGTTGTGCCCTGAATGCTCTGTGTATTTGATCAGAGCAATGGTAAGTACTAACTAGAACAGCTACAATATGGGACCTAAAGTGTAAAATAATTAATAAAAAATAATTGTTAATGAAAAATCAAGCCTCTACTTAATTGATTCTCTGGTTGCTACCGGCATACCTTGAAACTTCCAGGGCATCCAAGGTGTTCCATAAGGCTTTCAGGTGGCTGGAGGCAGAGCTTAATGTTGTGAGTTGTGTCATAGTGATTAGGGTCGCTTTGTGGGTGAGGATTGGGAGAGAATTATAAAATCCAAGGTGAACAACCGCTTTAATATTCTGGTGATGACATTTTTCACCAAATTACTTTGGACTACTATTTTGCTAATAAATGGTTTGACATCCAATATATGTTAACAAAATGCATCAGAGTGGTAGACATACTTCAAAAAATAAAAGTTAAGTCTTCTCTTGCTGCACCTTTATGGCAAAGTGATCTGGTATAGAATTTGCTATATCATGTATTTTCTTGCAGGCTTTTAGACCATTTATTAATCATTGACATTTAATTCCTACAGAGTAAGCATTTTTTGTTCAGATTTTAGGAAATTTTTTGTTGATTTTTTTAGGTCAGATGTCTCCTAATATAATTGTGCTGTAGGGCAGGGATGTCGGCATTCAGCATTCCAAACAATGTTAACTGTCAGGCCAGGATCACCCTAGCTGTTTTAAATTAGGCTCATTATTTTCTATGGTGCAAAACAAAATGCCCTGTGTGGATTATCCCAAAGGAAACAATGGATGCTATATTTCCAGCTCAGATGAAAACAGCTAGTGTGACCCTGGCCTAATACCCAGCATTCACAGCTAATGAGATGATAGAAATTACATCCACGTTGTCATTTCCTCTCTTTCTTCACTAGGTCTACTCACCTTCATATTTTTTTCTTTCTTCCTCTTCTATATTTCTTACCTACTCCACTGTATTCCCCTTTATAATTCCTCACTTGTAAGTCAAGAACATTTGCATTTTATGTAGGATTGCAGGTAATCACTGTTACATCTATTACAATTCTAAAGATGCTGTTTGAAAAATAGCACAATACCATTTCCAAAGCATTTAACTTCTTATTCTGAGGCATCTAAATCAAAGTGCTGATATTACAGTTAAGAGTATAAAAGCTATAATACATATTAGCTGTACAACATTTGCCTCATTAAATTGGTTGTCAAAATGAAATTCTCATCACTTTGGGTTGTAATGCATCAATAGTCGTAAATTCTCTACACCTTATTCACTAAGCAATGAATTCCCTTAGCGAACAAGAGAACAGCGTCAGATGTGATTTCTTGCATAGTGTAGTGGAGTCAGTCAGACAGTAGGAGCCCTGCCATCACCTCCTACATCGGCACTTTGATCTGGCAAAGTAAAACTGGCAAATTTGACACAGTGCACCTTATTAAAATCTCTGCTTCAACAGACTCTGAAGCATAATGAATAAATGTGCGCATGCACGTAACGTAATGCAAAGTGCTCCATAAGTCCGCAAATGTAGTAAGCGTCAGAATTGGTTGCAAATTTGCCGCACCGCAGAGTTTGATTTATATCGTAATATAGCCAGTGGCGAATGAGTCCAAGTTTGGACCGTTATGTGACTGTTTGGATCTTCATGAATAACCCCCACAGCTGGGCCCTATGCAGATAAGTGGTTAATATGTGGTCTAACAGTGGCAGGCCCATGGGCAGTAGCTTAGGGTGCCTTGTGCACCAGAGTACATCCACTGATAATGCTCAGCCAGACAGGATAAACTGTTTCCAATTGACTTTGAAGATAAACAGCTGCTACAGGGGTGCATGGGGGGAGAAGGGCCCAAAGCTGTCCCCCAACCTATAAGAAACTGTTAATTTCCTGCATTACAATTACAGTGGGAGCCCAGGGCATATTTTGCCTTACTGGTGTCTTGTCTTGTTTCAGTAACTATGTATGGAGCATTTTCACACCAGTTTGGTAGTATGAATTATAAATTTATACCCACTGGCTTAGTTTGGGTTTAAATAGTAGATTTTAAACATACCGTAGCACCAGTATGTGGTGTATATTATTTATTTAAAAAGCAGGCTAGAAACTGTACTATATATACAGTGTGTGTATGTATGTGTGTGTGTCTATATGTGTATATGTATGTGTGTGTATATATATATATATATATATATATATATATGTATGTATGTATGTATGTATGTATGTATATGT
>JAKJJM010177355.1:0-12955 GCA_021901965.1 Pipa carvalhoi
ATCGAGAAACACCGATTTCCATAATATGGAAATTGGGACTGCACTTATTAAGCCCGAAAAGACTCCGATGGAGTCTTTTCGGGCTTAATAAATACCGCCCTAAGAATTATTGACTACTGTATTGATTGATAAGGAACACACATGTGTGCACTCACATGCCTTTCTCTCTCTCATATTCCACTTCTATATTTATCATAAAATCTACTGTTAATAAATATATAAACGTATTATTTCTTTGTTTTCTGCAAATGGGACAATACCAAACAAATCTTCAGGGTTTTCGGTATCTTATAATAGGAGGAACATGATGTTGCAAAACACCCTGAGACACCATTGTGTGTCCGATGGGGAAATATATATTAATACATAATCAATATAGTATTCATATTTCATAAAATTCATACTTTTTCTGAATAAAAAAAAAAATATCTTTAGGTGATGAGAACTGAACTGTGTTATACTAATAACATTTTAATCCATGCATTTTTTCCTTGACATCTACTGGATTATATAATGGACAAACTATAAAAAACAATATAGACATACATAAAATATAGATTTCTCAAAACAGTTACTGAGTATGTGGTTTGAAAAATAAAATAAAGCAATAGGTAAAGTGTGAATTGCAAGTTGCATGGCTTCTTTCCAAAAGTCTTTATTTTATGCTTCAAACTATGAAAAGCAAAATATAAATCCTACAGGGACAGTAAGGCAACATACCTATGAGATCATTTTTCATCTGAACCAACAAGTACAGTGATCATATCTGGATATACTGGCAGCGAAACAATTTTAAGTTAGTTTCAAAGTGTTTCTAACATTGTAATCTGTATGCAGCTATTAGGACTGAGCACTCGATGCTGTTAGACAAAACACTAGTCCTGGATTTACATTAAAAATATGTGGTTTGTTTTATACAGTAGTTAAAATGATATTTAATTTGTAAATATTGAAACACCGTATTAAACGTTAAATATTATATAATATTTAGGGTTCCCAAAGTTTAAAACATTTTTTACTGACATTCCCATATTTACTGACATTTTCATTTGTGGTACCATTATTTCTCCAAAACACAATAGAACACAGTGTGATACTCTTCTACTTTAAAATTGACTGAGTCATTGGAATCCAACATAGTTTGGTATGATATTTTCCTGTATGCTCAGTAAATAATGACAGTTGCACTGTACAGCAATTAGAAAAATAATTTAATTAGAGTTATGTGTGAATACATATACATTTTGTGCATTATTACATTATTACACAGATGCAATGTTTGTACTTTATTAGAAAGTTAATGAAAGCTCAGCTTAATTTTATTTTCAAATTAAACATCAGCCATGTAAGGGCTTTCCTTTTTCTAACTTTCTTTGGTATTTGATATTTTGTGCGCTTCTATCCGATTGTTGATAATCTTCCTACTATAAATGTATTAATGATCATTTTAACTACAAGTTTAATCAAATTATGACATGTATGTAGAGGCTGAAAAGGTATCTCTGTTCAATTCAGCATAAATTTAGCAACCTATTCCCACAATGCAACTTGAAAAACCCGGCTTCTAAAATGAAGGCTTAAATGTTCTGACTGGTAAGAATTCAGGAAATGTATTAACTGGTGGACAGTGAGATAAGTACTATATCTGCTTTCTATACTAAAAATGAATTCATTTGTAGAAACTCACCTTGTGATTCACAATTAACATGTACTGCAACAGCGAGAAGGTAGAATAGTCCAACTATTTCCATCATATTTTGTGATGAATTGTCTGTTCAGCAAATGAAAAATAGTAATTTCAAATGAATGACAACTAGCCACATAATACACAAAACAAAATTCTCTGGTCACTGTTTAGCTTGAAATGAAATGTGAAAGTCGACTCTACTTCAAATAATATATTGTAGGATCACCCATACCACTCATCCCTAGAAACTCACAGATTGCTCTCAAATACCAGAGGCAGCAGAATTTTACATTTTCAAAGGAATGACTGGTATCTAGCAAACACCCTTAAAATCTAATTATGGCAATAGCACAGTCATTTAAACCACTGTGATAATTTTCACAGAAAAGGAACAGTACAGTGGGCATGCTGGTTAAAAGAACAGTAACGCCAAAATTGTAAAATGCTTCAAATGCATTTATAGTTACTATAGATTCAATCTGTGTTAGTCCACAGATGCAAAAAAAGATGAGTATTGCGATACTTGGTGATACCTTTTTTATTGGACTAACAGTCAATTTAAATAGACAAGCTTTCGAGAGTTCTGTCCTCCCTTTATCAAGTCAGGAGTATCAAATATTCTTGATTTTAAAGGGGAAAAACTTCTGATGTAACTGGGGAAAATCAAACTAGAAGATCAATGATTAAGAGTGAACTATAGAGGAAATAACACAACATAAATAGCATGCCACAAAGGTTATCTGCACATAAATTACAAAACAGTGTATGCACCAGGATATTTAAAATATCTTTTAAGATATCAGCTTAGTATTTTTTCCCAATCAGTCATGTTATATAGTTCCCTAGAAAGTTCCCTTCTTCTTCTTATGTTCCCTGTCTTGGCATACAGTATTTGTAAAGAAACTGTTAAAAATGTAACTAACCACTGAAGTATGCACAAGGTAGTGTTACATGAAGATCTACAGTAATTTCGCTTTTTTTGGTTGGTCTTAATACTTTACAAGTAACAGGAGGAGGTGACGTATTATAACTGAACCATAGTAAAAGAAAGGAACTTGGAATCAAGCAAAAATATCCAGAGCTGGTGTTATGTGTTAGTGAAAGCTGGGGAGGTACCATGAGTCCAGTTTGTAGGGTATCATTCATGGGACTTGCCAATTTAAACCATAAAATCTGGCTTGGTTCCAAACATAGGTATTTCTGAAAGCAAACTGATGTAAAAAAATGAATGAAAAATAGCAGGATTACACTAACAAGATTACATCACTTTAAGGTTAGTGACCCAAAAAGCAATTGTCCTCCCTTGATTTAATTTATGTATAAAGAGAGATAACAGATAATCAACACCCGCCGTTATTTGCCTGACCTGTCTTTGGAAGGTGAACAATTAAGGAAGAGTATTAATATTAATAAATAATATTATAAACACTCTGAGACCATTTTAATGTCAATCTCAGATCAGGGTTTGAAGCTGTGAATAAAATGTATAAGTAGACTAATATAAGGGAAGTTCCGATCTATAAAGCAATGTGGATGTGGGTCCTGGTTGTCACAAGACGATGGGCAAGGGGTGGGAAGATGAGTGAAATTATTCAGTTGATTTTTTTTAATTAATTTTCCCATATCAGTAAATATAAATTTATTCACAAAATCAAATAAAAAAAGTGTAAAAAGTCTTGAAAAAAATTGGATATCCTTTAATTCAATCCTTGTACTGAAGTTTTGGATTCTTGTATAAAGTACAAAGAGTTCACTTGTTGCTTTGGTTGTAGCTTGGCTTTGTATAGCTTGAAAATGTTTATTAATGTCTTCCAACCTACTCACAAGAGAGCTGGCCTAATAAATAAAGTCCTTTCACAAAACTGTTGCTCACTGGGTCACCTTTCTAGAACAGTGCAGCTATTGTGTTGCTCTGTATAACGTGAGGGATTTCATGCTATTTGCTTACATATAAATTGCTTACCAGTTTACTAAAGCAGACTGAGTCATGATTTAAAGTATGTTAATGTACCATACAAATTCATTTCATGGTCATGTCAACAATTAATAACCTCAGGCTCTGTCTCTTTTCTGAGGAAACTTGGAAACACTGGTTTTAGGATACAAAAAGTAAACTGAAAGTGCAGATTCTGCTACAAGTCTTAATTATAAAATGTGTCAAGTCTGTCATTTTCATAGTGAAATACAAGTGCACTAGATGCCAGGAGACGTCAGTGGCGGGAAATTCAATTAGCTGAGCACTGCTATTTGAATTTGCCACCACTGACATCATCCGTGACATCAGCGGCTCCTGATTGGCTAATCCAAACCAGGAAGCACTGGGGAGAGCTGAGCTGAGTAGGCAGATGTAGCGAGCGGTGCACGCATGGAAGCACCGCTCGTTACACTTACTATTCGGAATGGAAATCAGAATTTCGAAAGCGAAAATGCCGTTTTCGATTTATGCATATCAAAAACAGTATTTTCGATTTTAGTAAATGTGTAAAACGAATTTTGTAAATTCATAAATTTTGATTTTTTTTAAATTTTGCCCATAGAGTCTTAAATTGCCAAGAATCCTTGACTTTTGTCATAAAAGCTAGCAAAAGCAGATTGGTTCTGGTGTGATGATGAGGATATTTTAAAGCTTTTAGCCACTGAATCTCTGTAAATGTGGACTGTTGGTTTGTTACTTGGCTAGCAATGCTGGTAAAAATGTGGGAGTAAGGAAGCACAGAATATATAGTAGAAATGGGATTATTATTGGTTTCCTCTCCCAATTGTAGCCCTACCTAAAACTGTGTCTGTGCAGCATGCCTCAGCAGTAAATAGTGAAATAACATTTTATTTGGTGTTTTATACTGAAGAGGGATCTGCACCATAGTAAACCATCAGGAAACCCTCCCAGCTAATTTTAAAGGTAAATTCTAACAATTCTTCAAACTGTGCTTATGTAAAAAGACCCCTCAATCACTGTACCTGACAGATGAATGGATGAGAACAATCACACAGTGAGAAGTTCAGCTAATTAAACAGTTTCTCGAAAGACTTAAGAAATATTTTGGAGAGATTGATGTGCTTTGACATTCTCCTGTGAATGTCAGAGCATGCAAGAGGCATGTGACAGTGACACAGCAAATGTTATAGGGAAAAAGAAAAAATAAGAGATGAATCTAGGTAAATAAGAATTTTTTGGTTCTTATACAGACTTTGTCTTGTGGAATTATAAGTATTGACCCTAATGCTCCTACTAAGCACAATTTATATTTTATAGGTCACATAGCTTTATAATGGGCTATAGTGATATACAGTGCAATGGGGACAATATATATTTTTTTGTATTGTATTGTATTTATGTAGTGCTGATATACTACGCAGCACTTTACAGAGATTCATCATTCACTTCAGTCCCTGCCCCGTGGAGCTTACAATTTAATAATGTTATGCAGTACAAACTTATAAGAATTGTGCAGAAAGATTTTACAATAAATTATAAGGGCATTTAAGACACAAATTTACATATTTCATTGTTACTTATATAGAAGCTTATCAAAACCCGCCATATTACTTTTCATGAAAAAAAAATATAATAATTAATAAAGGGGTTCTGCATGCTTTTATTTTATAATACTGGAATAATCAGTACAATATCCAACAAATACCGAGAAAAATGGATTAGAAATTACATGCAGACATAGGGCATGAATGCTTCGCTTCACGTAAAGGTTAATTTTAATCTCTTAAGGGCAGCTTTTTAATCATGTGTCTATCCCATTATGAATTCCTTTGAAGTATGACTGTGCTTAATTAATCATTGCTATTGGTCTTCTGTACATTACTAAATCGTTTTACCATGCAGCAAAATTAGTAACGGAACTTACTTTCACTTTCTTTCTCAAAATCAACAATTTTTCATGTCATTTTGACACTAAGAATGTGCTTCTGTATTAAACAACTTTTGAGATCAAATAACACCGTGTTTTCTACTGTAATTTTTATTCAGGGGAAGGTTGAAAAAACATGACAGAAGTCATAGCATTTAATCGATTTCAGCCTTTGATAAAATGGGTAGAATATTTTTGAAACCAAAAAACTGACATTTAATGTGACAGTTCATTTTTTGCATTTTTATTAAACATCCTTTTTCATTTTTATATTTACTGACATTGTTTGGCTTAATACTATTTTTGCATTTTGGGGCATATTTATAAATAATATAAAAATGAAACCAAAATTTGACTGGTTTAATGCTAGTGAAGTAGCACTAAACAGCGCTAATATATTGATACTACCAATACTGGTATTTTATTAAGCCTAGTCAGACCATCTTTTTTCACTGACAAATGTTCACCTCCTTTAGGGTGATGAAAACCCTTTATTTCCTACAGAGATGGTCCTGCAACTTAGCTCAACTCAAATTAGTTCTCCCTTTGAAAATATCATCAATATCATTAGAAAAGCCTGTCCTAGTGGCACTGATGGATACATTTTGTATTTATAGATGGTAATACATACAAAGTGGTGTTGATCCAGAGGGAGGTTTGATTGCTGTTTCGTACCTTGTATAAGACATTTTATTTTCTCTTGGATGTTGATTGACAGAAATGTCAGGGGGTTTAACTTTTGTTCAGATCAGCCTGAATCCAAGTCTTGGAAGCTTTGGAAGCTTTTAACATGATGGGCGAAATTTATTAAAATCGAAAATGCCATTTTCGATTGAAATATTTCAAAAATGGCATTCTCGATTTAGGAATTCTCAGTTTTTCATTCGAAATTTCAAGTTTTTCATTCGAAATTTCGAATAAATTAGAAATTCCGAATGTCTATTTTCTTCTATTAAATGTAACGAGCGGCGCTCCCATGCGAGCGCCGCTCGTTACATTAAGCTGCTAAATACAGCAGTCGCTGGGGAGACTCATTTCTCCCCAGCGCTTCCTGGTTGGCCATAGCCAATCAAGAGCCGCTGACATCACAGATGACGTCAGCGGCAGCAAAATCAAATGGCAGTGCTTAGCCAATTGAAGCGCCGCTCGTTACATTTAATAGAAGAAAATAGACATTCAGAATTTCGAGTTTATTCGAAATTTCGAATGAAAAACTCGAAATTTTGAATGAAAAACTCAGAATTCCTAAATCGAAAATGCCATTTTTTAAATATTTCAATCGAAAATGGCATTTTCGATTTTAATAAATTTTGCCCGATGTGTGTCTTATAACAATATAAATGAGTATGTTATTATTATGTATTCAGACATGTATGTAAAGTCTACTGTAATCATAACCCATAAAAGATTTACTAAATTCTACACAGCACAGATTTTTACCATTAGTGCCTTTTAGAAGGGCAATCGGATACTTTGTTGTACTCAGCAGAACGACGACCAAGGTTATTGTACTATTTATAAGGAATGTGAAGACATCATCTCTTAGAAAGTACTAAAAAAACACATCATCCCTCGTAAATCAATATTTTATATTCTGGAAAATGGATTGTTGCAACCCTTTCAAATACAAAATGTGCAGTAAAGGAGCTATTGCCAAACCTCTAATTTAAGAAGCAAACCAGCTTGTATAATTAACAGAGGAATGGGAAATCTGATAACTAAAATTGTAAATAATCCTTCTGATTCCAAATTTTGGGAAGGGTTATTTATCGTGAAAACATACAGGGGCATATTCTTTAAAGTATGAACAGTTGCATAAAGGTCCAAATTCACATCCACTGGACCCTTCATAAATTGACTTCCCTAGATCAATGTGGTGAAGTAGGGGACTGATGACAAGGCTCTGGTTTGGCATAAGGTGCCTGTACAGTCAAATGATAAAGAAAATATAGCAACCAATTATTAACCTCAGTTAGGATTAGTGTTGCATAGAAAGGGATGTCAATAATACTACTCATACACTGCCAGTGCTTCCTATGCCAGCAAGCTCTGGGGCTCCAATTCTACCAAGTGCTTCCATGTTTGCAGCCAATCAGGTGCCACTGACATCACACGTGACATCAGTAGCCCAAAATTCAAAAGGCTGAGCAGTGCTCTAGCTTTGTTATCAGGTCCTGTGTCTGTGCTGAGCTCCAATTTTCTATTACTCTGCTTTAACTGATATTTGTACTTTGCCAAGATTCCTGCTTGTCTTCAGCCTCCGTCACAGTCTTCTGAATGTCAGCTCTACAGTCCAATGCTCCTGCATATCTTCAAGGAATACCTTCTTGTGAGTTTCTGTCTTGATCTGTACAGGAGAACAAGAATTCTGAATGAAAAGTTCTGATTGGTTACTATGGGTTGCTAGACCTCTGTAACAATTGCACCTTTTGATGAATTCCCCTGATTGTCTCCTATAAACAAATTCATGGGAATCACTCACAGATGTTGAGAAACTAATTGCATCCTTTTGTGATTCTTTTTTATTGAAAATAACTCATATATACAGACACTGAAGGTCCTTTGAAAGCACAATGTGAACACCACATTGTCAGGAACTGAACGGGAGAGAATAATGTTGTGGAATATTAGGAGAGATAGCAGTAAACTGAAAGTGTTTGGGAACATTCAGGGGGTTATTGATCAAAGTGATAATTTAACTGTCAAGGAGAATTCTCATCACTTTGTGTTTGCTACTTTCTCTACTCCTTATTGACTAAACAGACGATTTCCATAGCAAATTCGTGACTGCGTCATTATTCCCATAGCAAATTTGTAACCGCATCAGGAATCCTCTATTGTGCAACTGTCGTCAGCTGGCAAATTCGCCACATTGCAGAGTTTGCTGAATACCCAAATATGGAGAAGTGGCAGAAAAGTGGAGGAGAAGGAGGTGGCAGCAGAAACCAGTACCACAGCAGACTTGACGCTAGCAGACCCCAGGGTGTGGAATCAATGACACACCTGGTCTTCACCCTTTCCTTCCGCAAGCAGGTATGGACTTTGCAGCGGTGCTGTGCCCAGGTCACGACCCCTAGGGCTGCTGTACACTGGTGGTATGTAGTGTAATTAGGAGCAGATAGAATAGTCAGAGGAATAGCTTTGGTCAAGGCAGGCAGCACAGGTTCAGAGTCAGTAATCAATGCAAAGGGTTGGGGCTGGCAGAAAACAGGCAATAACGGTAAAAAGGCAGAGGTCGTACACAGACAGGGAGTCAGGCAAAGAGATAAACACAAACAGGTACATCAAAAGAGTACTATAAATAGGCGCCGGACATAACACCAGAGGAGTTTAAATAGTTTCCTTTGTGTGAGCGTGTACGCGACGCAATCCCTTGACCATTCCGCAAGTATTTACATGCCAGAAGAGCACGCCGCCCTCAAGTAGAGCCGGGACAAGATGGGAAAGACGCCAAAGTTGAGTCGTGGAAGGAGAGCTGAGGTAAGTAACAATCCTAACAGAACCGCTCCATTTTCAACTAAATTAAATACAACATAAAAATGGATGAACAAAAACCAAAGACAGGCCCAAACGTAAGTATCATTAACTGCACTCACCACAACCATTATCAAATAATGAGAATGAAATACTTTTACATTAGCACACCCTATCAGTGCAAATAATAGTGGAAAAGGGAAGGCTGTACTTCCTTGATACATAATTATTTGTAATTATTAGATTTCACAGTCTTACTAGAAAGGCAACAAAATCAGTAAAGTTATTGCAAGAAAGAATATCTGAGTTTAGTTTGAGGGTCATCTTGTCACTGTAGATTAGTTTAACGCCTATCCTGTGCATGAGGAGGAATGTCTTTGCAGGTTAAACAAGATATTCAGCAGCAGAGACAACTATATTTTATCTTTATAACATATACAGCTTACCCTCTTTCAGATAGCTGGATCATTTACACCATGAACAATTTTACCCTGAAGCTTTTTGCCATCACTATCTTATACAAACTGGATGAAGGAAAGAGAGACAGGCTATCTGATTGTCGCCTTTTCATGCCTTTCTTAATTATTATATTGGGCAGTTGGAATAAGCAGTAAATACAACTTCCCTAGGAAATATCAAGGTCAGAGGTAGGTCTATGAATGTCAACCAGTGATTTAATTTGGACCCTTCTAGGGGAGTGAGAGAAACAGACACATCCACTGCTACTGCAATTCTTCAAGCGGCTTTAATATTCTATTTCACAGCCTTAGGGAATATGCTTGTATTTATTTTGTGGCTCAAAGTGTTTAGATTTGCGCCTATAGAATTATCTGCCACATTACCAATGCTGTAAAATACATTTAAAAAAATAGATATTTTTTCTTGCAGGGGATAAGAAAAAAATCAAGCTTACTTATGATATAAAGCAACATAACTGAAACATGTCAATTGTTACGTCTGTGAAAAGTAAGAGAAGCATTCCATGGGACAGAAAGTACGTCAGCAGTTTAATCAACTGACAGGCCCAAGGCTACCTTATAAAGTTTCTCTGTGAAAGAGAAAGCCTTTAGCTTCAGTTTACTTATACAATATTTAGTATTGAATTTACTCCTGCTCTTTGCTTGCAATGCTATTTTACCTTTTGCCTAAAATTAAATAAAATTGTGCAGCTTTTGTAATACATTTTTAATTATGATTTGTTTGAAAAATCACGATCTTTATTTTGAAAAATATATTATTGCACATTTAAGTTCCAACTTAAAATATATCTAAAAACAAATAGAACTACTTTCAGAGGATTGGGTGTCATCATATATTAGGCAATGAATTACCATAAAAGCATGAAGTTAAATAGCCTCAGGGGAAAATTTATAAAGATCATTTTGACCTATTCAATTCCATTTTCCACTTTTCAGTGCTATTGATTTATTGTCTGGGCTTTTCTATTCTGTGGATTTATGAAGGACTAATAAAAATTTTGTGAGATCGGTAAAGTTTAATATCAATAAATACCAGTCTGCTGAAATCGGTACACTTTGTACTGTTTTCTCTATGCATCCCCCCCTTGTCACTACTCTCCAACAGTCGTGAAGTTGCTACTCCTTATTCACTAAGTGGTGGATTCCCTTAGCAAAGAATTGAACATCGTCAGATGCAATTTCTCGTGTATTGTAGTCTAGTTAGTCAAACAGTAGTAGGATGTGGAGTGATGCAGAGTGATAGGATGTGGAGTGATCTGAAGTGATACGGAGTCCATTAATGAAGTGCAGTGATGTTGGACTTACAATATCCCACTAACTGTTGTGACATACTAAGATAAAATATCAATAATTTTGTATAAAGTTGCGGCAGGAGTAAGTAAAGGGGTAGCCCCAGAGAGTGAGGTGGACATCCTGCTCTCAGTCAGGGTCCTGAGGTCAGGGTTAAGGCTTCTCTATTCCCTGTGTTCTTGTAGAGAGAGACAAAAGGCTGCTGCTGGATAAAGACTGCTGTTTCCAGTATCAGACACTACTGAGAAGTGACCAGAGCTTTGATACCGGTGTTGTGAGTAAAACAACTGCTTATTTGGTTCTGTCTTTTTTCTCAACATTAAATGTTACATGAATTGTGCTTAAAGGAAACTGCTGCCTACCTTTATGTTTGGGTGTTAAAGGGGTGGTTACTGGTATACATAGGGATTTCACCAGCTGAAACATGCTACCTGCTCCCTGATCATTTTTACTAGTTCCCCACACTATAGTACAATTGGTTGAGTGAAAAGTCACCTGAGCACTGTGATAAAGTAAGAGCCATCTTAAGGGTATGGGTGCATACTCCCTAGTCACACACTGATTCATGCTACTAAAATAACAAAAAAAGGAAAAACAAACCAAAAATCATAGTAGAGGGATATGTAGCAGCCCCAATCATAGCTCATACGCAGTATGAAAATTCCATATAATCAGCCCTAATGAATTTAGTATGTGCTCCCAATCCATATATTCTTCCACCCTCTACAGACGAATATGCTTGGATATCTTATCCTTGTCAAATCATTTAACAATCTCAATTTACTTCACTCTTTTACATTTTTATTTGGAAAGCTATGTCTGCTGCTACTACAAGTGACCATGTTAAATGAAAAGCATGTATTAATTTGAGCTTAAACATTAGAAAAAAAAAACTACTAAGTATATTCACTGTTTAACATTTTAGTTAATTCATTTTATTAATATTTACAGCACTGACAGGAAGAAGTGTTCAAAGATATAGTAAGAACTGGACTGGTCATGTGATTGGAGAATTAAAGATCTGAAATTCTTGTAGGTATTAAAACATCCCAAGGCAATGTGTGTGACTGAAAGTCATGAGTTTATTTTGTATTTCACAGTGATTTAAGATAATGAAAAATGTTAATGCAAATTATTTTAAAAATTTAGCCTTGTTAGTGAAAGCTTTCCTAACTGTTGACATATTTAATTTGATAAAAACTATTTTTTAATTTACCATAGGGGTTCTTTCCTGTTGTATTTCACCTTTTCATGTAATGTTATTCATTTATTAACAGTTAATTTTTGCCTTAAGGTTTAATAATAATGAAAAAAAGACAAATCAAAATTTTCTCCAAGCAAAAGAGAAATTAGTTTAAAGTGAAACAGAAAGAAAGGTGAACATTTGAATGTGTTTTGCCCATGTTAATGTGCTCAAAATGAAATAATTTAAATCCACAATTGTGCATTCATGTTATTGTGAATTCTCCGTAGTTTTTATTGGCCCAAGGTAATTTAAAGTGAACCTGAGAGCATGCATTCAATACATAAAAATGATTAATGAAAAAACAATATGGATATGCTAAAAATCTTTCATGAATATATATATCTCAAAACCTTGTCTATCTAAATTGGCCGTTTGTCCAATAAAAAGGTATCACCAAGTATCACAATACTCATCCTTTTATATATATATATATAAATAAAACAGGCAGATTGGGTTTAAAATTTAAGAATGCATAGGTGCCAGTATGTAACCAGTATGAAACCTCTGACTGTTTCTGAATCTGTTCCTGGTGTGGGGAGCTCAAGTGACAAGTCACGCCCCCTCCTCCACCTTCTCTCTGCCTCTGCACTCCGATCACACAGCGGTCGGACATCTTTCATATGCGCATGCTCAAGGAGAGGAGCTGACTACACATAATCACAAAGCCTCTCCTTGAGCATGCGCATATGAAAGCTGTCCGACTGCTGTGCAGTTGGAGTGCAGAGGCAGAGAGAAGGTGGAGGAGGGGGCGTGACTTGTCACTTGAGCTCCCCACACCAGGAACAGATTCAGAAACAGTCAGAGGTAACATACTGGTTTTAAACTCTGCTGAAACAAGAGGTGAGGAAGGAGTTTCTTAATGTTTTTTTTTACTTGATAATAGGTAAATGGGGATCTATTTATATCCAGGGTTTAC
>JAKJJM010177554.1:0-10440 GCA_021901965.1 Pipa carvalhoi
GAGAGAGAGTAGAGTGTAGCACTGTGTTAGCCATAGATATAAGCAGAGACAAGTGGAGTATGGGTAATACCTTTTATTGGCTAACTGAATAGATGGTAAATACAGGCTTTTCAGACTACTTAGTCTTTTCTTCAGGCATGGTATGGGGTTTCACACACATCTTGTTAGTGAGATTGATTGAGTTGATGCAGGCACACTGTGCTGGAATTGACTTTGTCTTTCTCAAGTGACTTCCTCAGAATATATGTAAATTATCCTTTTCAAAAGCTAAGGGACCATGTGCAAATTTTGCAATGTTATGTACATAAACACAGTGTACCATTTACTGGGGCAATGCTTAATGTCCTTTTTGCCACAGGCAAATATTTGAACACCTCTGAACAGCCTTTGACCTTGTGTCCTTTACAAGTGATATTGATACCTGTTACTTCATTATTATGCAAAACAATGCAAAAGTGATGCATTTTCTTGCAATTGTGTGAAGAAATGGACACTATGAGCTGTGTCTATTTCAAATGTATTTCTTAATAGCTTACCTCCAAAATATGATCCATCTGCAAGCTTGGTTTCCTTGCTGCCCTTGCTCAAGATGCTAACTACGCCATGCTGTATGAAGAACATCTTTTTCCCCACCGTTCCCTCTCTGATTAAGTAGTCTCCAGGTTGAAAAACCTCAAACCGCAGTTTTGTCAGCATTGACGTCACAAAGTTGGGGTCAGCATTGGCAAAGAGAGGCATGGAAGCAACCAGCTTGCGGCAGTTAAAGTTAATGATCTCCTGTAGAGGAAGAGCAGATCAGTTGACAGTCAGATGTTGGAGCTTATTTTTAAAAAGTCTGTTTGACAATTGTATAAGTTTATGTTCTGAGAAACAGGACTTCATATTAAAACTGAAGTTTTTCTTTTCTTATACTTTTCAACCATCAGAGATTTGGGAATACTAAACACAAAGGGCCAGATTCTCCATCGTCCGAATGGGGGCAAATATGCTTTTGCGAAGGCATTTCCGTGAAGTGCATGAGGCGCGCTGCTGAAATAGTCGCAGATGCGCTTCATGCACTTTAAGAACAAACGAACAGAGCGGCAGAGCGGATGTAGCAGGAACAATATAGTAAACATCACACACCAATATATATGCTTTAATAGGTCAAGCCAGCTGTATTTTTCTTTAAGATATTTCCCTAGTCGCCCAACTGGCTTTCTCAGTTCAGAATAACTTATACAAAAACCTCTAGCATTAAATACTGGTGACTCAACTTCAATCACCATAATCTGTTAACACAATCACCATAAGATTAAAAGGACAGTAACAACAAAAAAGAAAAATGCTTCAGATATATTTATAATTACATTATATTAAATCTGTGCTTCCAAAAATTCTAAATTGTGTTTATAAAGTATGATATTTAGCTATTTAGCTTTAAAAATTAGACTTCTGAGCATAATTCCTGACTATGTATTATTTAAAGTACCTTAAAAAAAACTATCAGACTGGGCGTGGTCTGTTTAACAACATGGCTGCTATCAGTAGAGGTAAAACAGACAAAAAATCAATTTAATAAACGATTTACAAGATACTTTACAAGTGCTGTATTTAAATAACTGCCATTCTAATCCAAATGGGAATTTTTATTTTTTGGGTGTTATTGGTCCTTTGTGGATCACCTGAAGGTGTGAATTGCTTTTGCAAGATTGTAGCTATGAGGTGTTATTAAACTGTCTTGCAATAGGTGTCAGAACAGCATTATATGTGGCAGACAATAGGTGTCATATCCCCTCCACCCTCATTCAAGCTTGGTTTCTCCATTATAACATAAATGGCTTCTTTTACAGGAACTAGTTTAGCAGAAAGAACCCATGACACAATAAAACAGTGGCGCTGACTATGCAGTTCAGTGCAGTTAGAGCACAGAGAGTGGATAAATTAAACAGCAACGCTGTCTATGCAGCCCAGTGCAGCTACACCAACATATGGCCCAGCAATAAAGAGACAACGTCTCTGATCAGGACATCTTGGACACAGGGAAGGATTGGTTCAGAAAGAGGTATAAATCAAGGCATTTATGTTAAAATTAATAAAAACAAGCTTGAATGGGGGTGGAGGGGTGCAATATCTATTTTCTGCCACATAAAATGTTGCTCTGACATCTAACAAATCACAGTCCATTAATCACATGATTGTGCTAAACAGATTATGGTGACTGAAGCTGAGTCAGTAGTATTTAATGCCAGAGATTTTTATACAAGTACCTCTGAATTAAGGAAGCCAGTTGTGTAACTCGCAAAATACAAGTCCAGTTGACTTGACTTATTACTACATCTATAATCCATGACCTGGAAGAATGAGAACCTTCACAAGCAGTAACACACCAACATTTTGGTAAAAGGAACTACAGCAAGAGAACAGGCCTAGTGCCACCTAAAGGTCAGTAGAAGAATACAACCAACATGGAAATATGTTCAGTGAATTGTTCAGGCATGATTGCCAATTGACTTGGGACAGATCATTAAAGCATTTGGGGTTATAGCTATTGTGGTAATTTTAAAATACACCATTTAGTTATGACCATTTATCAGTTAATCAATCACAAACTGCAAAAAGTTAATATACAGCAGATTTACATGAGAAATATAGAAATCAATATTACATATTCCTAATAAAAGAAATGTACATTTGTAGTAACACAAGTAGGTCCCACAGCATTAACACAATAAGTCCATTGAGTTGAACCTTGGAAACTATTCCCACATTGATGAAAAAGAAAAGGAAAGCCCTAAGCAGACCAGCTGCTAATTCATCTTTGCAAGACAGACTGTGCTACAAATGGGGTCATCAAGCTCCACCCCAATAGGCTAGAAGAACAGTCTGCTTGAGGTATTGATCCCAGGTAACTCCAATCAGCAGTGAGATAAGAAGCCCAACCAAATTAAATTCAGGAATTCAGCTTCATAGATGACATTTTTACTACTTCATAAGAAAATGTGTCATGCCACTTAAGATAGCAACTGTCTTTTTCTGGTGTTACTGGTCCTGTATAAATGCTTTTGTGCCCTGAATATTCTTGGCACATTTGGATCTCCCCAAGAGTTGACAATGTAGATTCTTTAGTTGGATCATCCAAACTAACTCTGGAGGAACCTGATGGAAGCAGTAGCAATGTAAGCTTTCTGTAAGCTTGGGGTACTCGGGTGAAGCAAGGCACCATGAAACATTAACATTCAGATAGCCTAGAACCAATCACACCTGGTACCATGCTTTACGCTAATTACTTAAATCTTACAGTGACAGATCTGCTCTAAAATAAAAAAATATGGTGGTGGAAATTATGTAAATAAAATAACAAAAAAAGGAATGACAAACTATAGGTTCCCACTGTATGGGGTTTATTTATATTGCAAAGTTTTTGACATGTTAACGGCTAGTGAAATATTGGTAACATACTAATATAGCCGTTTTCACCTATTTATAAAGTCGTCAACTCAAATTATTTTGACCAAAAGTGTTTACCTGCTTTAGGCTGGTTACAACCCTTCATTGAGTTGACCTGGTCCTGTGACTTACCCACAGTCAGATTAGTTTTCCCATTGAAAAAGAATATCAATATTGATAACTATATGAATTGGAAGGGGAACCTCATTGCAAACAGTGCAAAGTGTACCTGTTTCAACTGATTAGAATTTATTGATATTGATTTTTCAATACTGACAAGTTCTTTTCAGCCTATAGAAATTAGCAGAATCAAAAAGACCAACAAAGTGAAAAATAACACTGAAAAGCACTGAAACAAGGTAAAAGGAATCAAAAGGTTCGAAATGGGGTTTATAAATATCCATCTTCTATGTCTAAGCTGAAAGCATTCATTACATGGCAGTGATTTTAATATTGTTTTATTAAAAAAATAGA
This sequence comes from Pipa carvalhoi, assembly GCA_021901965.1. Lineage (NCBI taxonomy): Eukaryota > Metazoa > Chordata > Amphibia > Anura > Pipidae > Pipa > Pipa carvalhoi. Next base: position 3,904 of record JAKJJM010177554.1, read on the forward strand.
TACAGCAGTATGATATGCAACCATAAAGCCGGTTACCACATCTATAGCCTTACCTCCCTTAGAGGTTCACTCAACTCCCCAAGAATGCTCTCTTCATCAAACATCTTGCCCTGGTAGCGGTGCTCATAATAATCGTGGATACGCTGGCGCATATCAGCAGGGAGTTTGTGGAATGACATATATTGCTCCACCTGCTTGTACTGTCCAAAAACAAAAATACATACAATACTTTGTTTACATATTACACATAAAATGCTGTATCTGGTACAGTATTTACAACAAGTAGTAAGGACAGCATACATGCTTTTGTGTTCCAGTTCCAAGATTAACCAAAAAGGATACAATGTGATGCTAATAAAACCAAGAGAACATCCATGGTTTTGCTTTTAGTGAAAAAATTGCTCCTTCTATTTGCTCTGGGGGTTCACCTGAGGCATGTTGGGAATTCAGTGAGTCATAAAGTATAAATGGTAACGCAAATCTGAAGCTTTGTGCTGACAAATTGTTCTGAATCCTCCTGATTTAAACGTCTTATGAGCAGAGCCGTTCCTTGGGGCGGACGGGGCGCCGAGGCTATGGAGGGGAAAGGGGGCGCTCTCACCTCCGACCGCTAGCACTAACCCCCCCCGCGCTCGCACAAACTTTCACTCCAGGCGAGGGGCGCAAGTTTCAAGCTCTCGCCCGGAATGAAATTTACCCTAGGAACGGCCCTGCCTATGAGTTTGGGAAAATCGTTATACTGACAGCAGCAAACAGAGTTTCTGAATCATACTGCTACCTATTAGTCATGCTTTTAAATCTCATGGCAGGGGCTTCAATGAGCTAAAACAGGGGTGTCAAACTCATTTTTATCCAGGGCCATATCAGCCTTTTGGTTATCTCAAAGGGCCAATTGTAATTGTAAGACAATTAAATGAGTTATAACAGCCGTAACAACTTAACTTTTAAGGCACAATTACATTTATGCAGTCTTATCATCACAATCAGCCCTTTGAAGGCAGCCATAAGGCTGAACATATTGCTAAGTAACCTGAGACACCATGTCACACACCATCCTCATCCACTGATCATGTTTTTGAATTATAAAAACCAACACAAAACCTCTAGCCTAAGTGCTTAGATTTCATAATAGACGGAGCTTCATGGCTGCTCCAGAGGCAGCATAGATAATTCATTTTGTGGTAAAATATTGCTGACACATGGTACTTCACTTCTACTTTCATTGTACTTTCATTGCAACGTGTTGTTATACCCACTGATTTCCACCTCAGCATTGCTCTCTCCAGCCTCTGTAAGCTTCTCTCTCCTAGAGTTCCTCCAATCTCAGGCTTCTAATTTACCACGATGAAAGCTGTGACTCTGCCTTCAGAGCTACCTGCGTGGCACTGTGATATCCTGAGTCATAGCCAATCCACCAATGTTCTTGCTGGCTGCCCTCAATGCTATGCTAATCTACTAGCTGTCACAGTGAATAGGAATGTGCTGGGCCTGCCATATCTAGATCCTCAGCACCTTAAATCAGCAGGGGACCTCGCTGGCCACCTAACATAGGGTCGAGGGCTGCATTCTGGCCCCCTGCCTTGAGTTTGACACGTGAGCCTAAAATAAGAAACCAGTTTTGGAACATTCTTTAATCCAATAGAAACATTTCAGTCTCTAGTGAAATAGAGCTTTACATTTCTGTATTATGGGAAATGGAGTTCTAGAGAACTTAAAGGAAAACTAATGCTCATTTGTCCTAGAACATATTCTTAATAGTGGAAGCTCCAGTGCTGTTTCAAGATTTTAGCAATCTTCCTTTCTTCTGTTCCAGCACTGCAGTCCTCTTTACTTTCTGCTTCCTCTTCAGCATCACTGATTTTTTCTTGTAAGCATCCTTAAACTGCTTCTGTACATGCTCAGAAATAAAAAAAAAAAGGCGATGTTGATGAGGAGGCATGAATCTGAAGAGGATTGCAGTGCTGGAACAGAAGAAATAAATATCAGTGAAATCTTGAAGGAGGAGTCAGCGCTGGAGTAAAGGAAGTGACTGGTATGTATAATTAGTTTCCAATATTAAGAATCACCTCTAGGCAGAATGAGAATTAATCTTCCTTTAAGAATTAGACTGTACAATTTTGATAAATCAGATGGAATATTTATGTAGGTTCTACCTTAATTTATAACTCAACCCTCCAGCAAAATAATCTGCTTGAGATAACTTAGATAATACAAGTCTCGTGCTGCCAGATTCAGGAGAGGTGGGCTAACAAATAAAATACATTATTTTTTGTAGACAATAATTTGCGGACGCACCCTCTTTTTTTTTAATATGCACAGAAAGGACAACTTAGAGACAGCAAGATAAATTGTATAATTTAGATGGTCTTGCATACATTAAGGAGTAAGAGAACAATGCGAATATATAATATATAACTGTTTCCAGAAAAAGCAGAATGATGAGGCAGAAATTTACATAAATCACAGGAAGACATAATAATACCTCAGACTGATTAGCATTCATGGGGCATGCATGTCTGTGTCAATATGCTGATCTGGGTTAAGTGTAAAATGCCAGTTGCAAGCTTTTCCATAAACTTATAGGTGTGAAAACATTTTGTCAAGAGCTGCAGTTGATTTCACCAACACCCCAAATGCATACGTGCGTGTGACTTTTTTTATTTATATATAAATGCGGGGGTGTATTATGGTGTCAAACTCTCCAACAGGTAATCAGAGGAATATAGCTTGTTCCTGCTTCCAGTAGTTGAACATATATTTCCAGTACTATAGCAGATTAAGGACATTAAATCTATGCACTGTAGGGAAAATATATTCTCTTTAATAAACTGGAAATGTATGATTTAGTAAAAAGTGGATGGTAGGTCCTCTTTCGTTACTGCAAGGATCCAAGGTTGATAATAAGTAGAAATGTCTATGTGATATGAACTAATTGGTTGTTGTGTGAAAAAGTAGGCAGGTGGGACTATCGGCGAAAAATTAAGGAAACATGGCAGATGTAGCAGTTCTGTAAAATTCATGTCACATTTTGTATAACCTATTCATAATACTGGAACAATCATTTTTAAATTGTTTCATGTTTTTTCCAGGTAATTTATTTCTTGTCAGATATGTACTACACTTATTTCTATTTCTCAGATAACAAAGCTCCCATTCTCCATATATTATTCATGCCTGCTTTTTTAGGGTATGTGTCAATATAATGACTGGAGTACAATTCCTCTACCTCTTTGAATTTCCCATTTTTCGCCTTTCTCTTAGCAGTGCATGTACCCAAAAAGTTCAAGGGAGTTATACTCTAAAGTCCGAATTGTTGTGTAAAGGTGCGAATTCGCCAGCTAAGGACAGTCGCAATAGACTGATACTGTCGCAGTCACAACTTTACAATGAGAATATTGTTGCAGTCGCGACTTTACAAAGGAAATGTTGACAAAACCACAACTTTAAAAATTGTTGGTGTCGCGACTTTATAATGGGAGAATTGTCACAGTTATGGATTTGCTATGGGAATCTGCTGTTTGAGAATTCCACAGTCAAATTCTCACTTTAAAGAATAACCCCCCAAATATACATCATACTACTTTACTAGTCTTATGAGCATGACACAATAAGTCCTTTCTGAAAACATCCAGAGTGTGATGTGGCCACAAATTGGTGGAACAAGACATTGGAAGGGTTAGCACCATATTTCACTAATCTTAGATCTTACTTTCCTACTATTAGAAACCTTCTCTAAGGTTCACTGCTTTGCTCACTTGAACTTCTCCACAGTTGCAAGTTACTGTGGCTTCAGAATGAAACAGTGTAACTGGGCAACAAGCTAATGAAGAAGGGTAGCATCAGTTAGCCACATATCCATAGGGTTATCAGTAATATGATGGTGACACCTAGTTATGTATAACAGGCTTTCTGAAATAGAGATGTGCTTTGCTCATAGTGTTTTCTAAAGGGTCACATGGGACAGGCATTGATAGATTGCTAAGTGTGTCTGGATGACAAGCGCCAGACATAAAAAAATGATAGTGATGGGTTCTAAAAGCCTGGGGGGGAACAAGCTTCTTGTGTGGAAGTAGATAAGTTTGAAGCACTGCTAGATAACTGGCCTCTGCTCAGATATAAGTGGGAAAAGGAAAGCTAAAGTAGACTTTGTTTACATGGATGACTCTGAGATTAGGCAAAGCTCATCTAAATACCATAGACATTTTATACTTTAACACTATATAAAATGCACAATAAATAAATCATACACCATTATACTAATATAACTATTGGAATGGCTATTGATCATGCCAATAAACTACCCGAGGCAGCAAAATAATGAGACTCATTTACAAATCTTGTACAATTGTACAGGTCATAAATCTATATAATCTGAGTTTTATACTCACTCCTTCTGCTGCTTTTCATTCTGCATTATTTGTGCTTACTTTCTGCCATGAACAAAATGTGGGGAAAATGACTGTGTATGTATGTGTGTTGGCAGGGGAATGAAAGTAGGGTTTTCATCCCAACTATTAGCACTCTGCTGCTGTAATTAATGACACTCACTGCAAGGTAACTAATATATTGGATAACAAAAGACATTTAATATGCTGTTGATTTTTTTCAATTTGATGAGCCACCTTTACCTTTTCTTGGTACTGGCGTCTTGAAGAGTCCAGAGACTGGATGAGGGCTGTTGCATGACCAATAAACATGGCGTAGCAGGTGGCACCAACAATCATGCTAAGCATAGTGAGCCAGACATCTGACATGCCAACTGGTGCCTGCTGTCCATACCCGATACACAGCATGTGGCTCATGGCCTTGAACAGGGCATAGGAGTACTGCTTTCCCCAAGATGCATTCTGCAAAATGAAGGAGAATTAGGAAATCCTAAATACATTAGATTAGTAAAGCACACATTACTAAGAGGCTTTATGTTTTTATAGCCTCAGTTTCCCAGTATGGTCTGACCCCCCCCCCCAAACTTCTCCCCTCCCCCCGCCCCGTGACTTCTTCTCTCACATCCTCCCTCTCTCATCTCTTCTCAAACCCTCTCTCACTCCTTTTTTAGCTTTTGTGTAGCCATTTTTTAATCTTTCTCTCAAGATGCTGATTGCCCTAACAACTGGCTTACAACTGGCCTCTACTTGTGAATAATTAAAAAGATAATCTTTTCTGGATAAAGGACCCACAGATTCAAGCACCTCTGGTCCAATTGTTAATCTAAATACAAAGGTGAATTACCATTTTCTATATATTTGCCAAAAAGTGCACAATGTTTCCCTTTATCAGTCAAAGGAGAATTTAACTCTGTAACATTGAGTGTGTTTGGTCGAGATATAATAAAACTCTGCATCAGAGGGATGCTTGTAAGGTGGGCCAGAATCAAACTAACAAACACTATGAAGGAGCTACTGAGTTCAGTGGCTAGAGTGAAGGTGCACCAGCCAACCAGATCAAGCTCTCTGCATACAGCAGGTGAGGTCAAACACCAATAAGCAGTGTTTTTACAGCCCAGCAGATAATCTGCAGCACTGTTTGCAAACTGTAGTCCCACTGGGTCATTCAACCAATTAGAACAAGCTGGAGCAATCTGCCATAAACGTTGGCTGAAAATCAACTCCAAACAGAGTGCAGAGATGCTAGAAACCTACCCTATTGCATCTGCAGCAGTCACTACTCTGATTAAATTTAAAGCTTATGCAAACAGCATTTTTGGTTTTCAACTGTATTTTGGTAAAAATAGATGAAAAATAAATGTAATAAGTGGCAAGAAATAAGAATAACAAAATACATCTAGTTGCCCAAAATCCCTTCTTATAGGGAATAATTTACTGCAAGACCCACCTGCATGTGATTTAAAGCTACCCAGCAATCTTCAGGGAAATCTTGTAGCATTGGAACCAAGAACTGCAAGCAACCATCCCAATGGCAAAGCAAAAGCATCATGCCAATCAAGTTCACAATACGCACAACAGCACTTGCCAGATCATAGGTCATGTGAAATATCTGCAGAGTAATCACATCAAGTATTGTTTAAAAAAATGGAATATAATAACATTGGGAACAGAGACAATTGGTGATAAATGAAAAGAAGAACACAAGACATTACAAATAAATAACAGTGAACACAGTGTCAGCATGGTCAGACAGAGTTGGTGTCCTGGTCCCATTTAAAAAAAAACCACAGTATAGACCATAAATCTACCTGGTACCTTTAAAAAAATCAGTGTAAAAGTAATAATGATTAGGTGTAACCTTGCAGTTAGGAGAATCTGTGTTTATGCAATATCAGGAAAAAGTACATTAGTAGCTAAGGTTGTAAAATGTGCTCCCCTACACCCACACAATTACAGTGAACCTATACAGCTGCTAATAGCAAAAACAAAAGAAAAAATACAGCAGCAGCTGCCAGCACTTCCTCCCTTAGCAACCACAAATTACACTGGCTGGTTTGGTTAGCTGGCTTGTCTGGCGTGCCTGCTTGACTCGCTGGTTTGGTTAGCTGGCTTGTCTGGCGTGCCTGCTTGACTCGCTGGTTTGGTTAGCTGG
>JAKJJM010177581.1:0-12000 GCA_021901965.1 Pipa carvalhoi
AATACATCTTGCTCATATCCTTTGAGGGCTACAGTGACAGAGTGGCCTCTGGTTCAGCGCATTTAAGACACATTGGACTTTCTGTTTTTGGATTGGACTCATTTTATTTTGGGGCGCTTTGTGGATTTTTGTGCACATTCTTTTGAATTTGCAAATTTGGTAGTCATTATATATAATCACCCATTGGAGGTTACAACTGCAACCCCACTAACATTAAACTGTAACACCTTTACATATATATAACCTGGTATTTTCACTGTATTTTAACTAAACTGCCTGCATGTGTAGAAGCTTGAGAAGCATCAGATACTCAGAATCTTTTCTATAATGGAAGGCTGATATAAGTACAGAAAATAATTATTATCTATATTTCATTTCAAAATGTTTAACAAGTAAATGTTTTCTTCTAGTCAGTTCCATTCCAAGTACTTTTGGCTAGAGATGCCAGTGTAAAACTGTACACCTAGAATATCCTAGCCTTCATTTTTAGTTCTGCTTCATATCACACAGTTGCATAGTAATCAGAACAGCCTGCCTCTGATCTGATTATTAATTAGCTAAGCAGCATGGGAATTTTATAAATGTTTAATGTGCTGAACTACAAATCCGGAAAAGAAAGTCTACACTGTCTAGTGTAGTATCTCATCTAATTGCTCAGCTAATTGGCCTTGTGTACAGTGTACCTAATTGGCACCCCTCACTCACACAACTGTTCAGAATATAAAGACTCTGTGGTTTTGCCCCATACCAACACTCCTTTAATGATTGCTCTGTTGGTAAGTTTGACAATGTTAACGTAGCATTCCTAGTTTAATTTTAAACAATAAGCAGATCTACAAAAATAGATAAAAGAGTGGCGCTAAATGAAACAGTAGACAACAGATAATAAACAGGAAACAATAAAAATAAAAAATGAAAAATAGTCCAATAATATAACCAAAGAGAGTTCAATAATAAGTGCTGCTCCTCGAAGATGGGCGTATACCTCCAACATCCAATAATAAAATGTGAATCTGTGGAAAAAAGCGCATAAGAAACCGGCAACAGTGCCTTACATTTTGAAAAGGCACTACTTTTAAACAATGTATTAATAATAGCAAGTTTTAATACCATTATTTAAACAGTAAATCATTTTCTTTATAGGAAAATAAGTACTTAAGTCCTGGCTGACACAGGAATTTAATATAGTTGTCCTGATAACTGTAGACCAAAAGGCACATTTATATTGTCTGTTCCAGTAATAAAGTAGTTTTATGATATCCATTCTTTCCAAATAGTCATTCTTCATTTAAGAGGATTACTAAAACTGAGCATGGCAGATTTAGAATCATATGCTACAATATTTAACGCACATGCTTGGTATGTTTCATTGTTTATAAACAGTTATCATTACTTACCTTGAAGGCTGAGGGCTTCCTTGTCCCAGGGCCAGGTGGCCGATCCTGCCAATTCCTCACCACCGGAGTTGGCAAAGTAGACATTCAGAAACAAGGTGTTGTTCAACTGAAGAACATCTTTGAGCTCTTTAGCACTCATGTATGCTCTGTCATAGGAAAACATAGAAGACAAAACAAACATAATCCCAGTATATATTCAGATAAAATAAACTGACCCAGTTATCTAAAATATTCCAACCCTGTCACATTATGGACCAGGAAAACAAAGCCTGGATTATTATAAATATTTCTGTTTTAAATAAATTATGGCTTATGCAGGACAATGTCATATTAATCCTGGTGGAAAAGATTTAGATGAAATTGGATCTACTAGCATAGTACAAGCAAGCACTGATAAAATCCATGGACTATCCATGAGTATATTTTATATTCTGTTTAATACAGTTGACGAGAAAATAACTGTTTTCAATATTAAAGCAGTACTTTACATTAAAAAAAATTGTGCTAATTTTTGTAATAATGGGGAAAGGAATGAATTTGGAGGAAGATGTCTGATTTAGCAGTTATTAAAGTACAAAAGGTGGCTTTGTAAGCTTTCTGTGGAATACAGGTATGTCATAATTCTGGGTCACTATGCATTGTTACAAACAACTCTGAGTTAACCATTAAAGGGGTTGTACTGCATCTCGTAAAAAAGCAGGGAATTCTATTTTTATGCTGATGTGCTTTTAATGAAAACGCTATGGTGTTTCTCATTATCTAGTAATATACTGTACTTGTCCCTATCACATCTGGGTAAATTGAATAAACTCTGTAAACAATGCGTCAATAAATACTTTTTGTCACTTGCTTGTATATTCAACACCTACCATTCACATAACATGTGTATTTTGGAAAAATCTTCTTACCTTCCTTGTGCATCAGGATCAAAGCAGTTCCTTGAAATCCTCCCAGATTCTTGGGTTGGGCAACAATCCCCATCATCGTAATCATCCCTTGCTGTATTGCATTCAACATGGCATATCCCATCACCCCTTTTTCTAGGGTTACAGGGCCTGTACAGGCCACAGTCTCCCCCATCATAACCAGTAATTGGATGACTACATTCAGGGTCACAGTGTTCATTACCCACCCTCCCAGGCTCACACCCTGGCAGTACTGCTCGATTCCGCAAACTAGAGTTATGGATCTCCTTTACATTAAGCTGCCATTTGATGCCAAGAGGGCTATAAGCATCAGACAGTGTCTGATGCTGCCTCTGGATCTGTTCAGCACTGACCAGTGGTCTGGAGCCATCATCATCACACAAATTAATCACACGGTAACGCACCTCTTTTTCCCACTTTACCCCTGGTTGGCTGTATCCAGCAATCACATCAGGTAAATCACAGAGGGTTCTCCCACATGTGGGAAGCAAAGGTGGTGAGATTATGTCAATTTCTGGTATGATATCCATGATTATTTCTGGAAATATCCCATCTTTAAATGGCATCCATGTTAGCTCTGGTGAAAAAGTAAGAACATGTTTAAGTGGAAATGTTTCTACATTTACCAGTGGACCCCTCATAAGGGCTACTTGTCTCAGCTGCTTCTGATTCCTAGGCTCAGGCCATAAATCTAGAGAGAAGACATACCCACGGAAACAGTTACCAGTTTGTGAGTTATCTCCTCCAAGCATCAGGGATCTACATAGAGAAATATAAGGACTATGAAGGGCACCTAATTGATTATAATATTGTGAGACTTGAATTCCATCAACATAAAATGAAACCAGATGTCCATCATAAGTAGCAGCTAGGTGAGTCCATATGCCAGGCTTGTACTGATAAGGAGACAGTAGGATGGTGGCATTTGGAGAACGATCATTACGGATTGAAAAGTAGAAACGGGCATCTTTCTTTGAACCAGTCACAGCTGAACGTATCCCAAGAGACCAACCACGATCACTTACTACATGGGAGCAATTATCAAACATGCCTATATAAAAGATAAACAGAGAACAGTCATTGTTTTTAGTTTGTTGAACTAATGTAATATATAATAAGCTTATAAAAAACTGCATTACAAATTATGTTAATCAAGGCATTATAAGGTATGGCTGTGCTACTGGAGACCAGTAGGTCAGGTCATGAAGCCCTCAAATATTTTTTTTTTGGCTTCACAAAACCTTCATGGACTTTAACTAAATGGTGTTAAGAGTGGTTGCTTTGTTTACTTTTCTTCCCATGCTATGTTTCATTTATTTATGTACCATTTTTGGAATATTTAGACTAGATTGTTAATGGTCAAACTGTCCAAGTATGTGCCAATTCCAAACTGTGCCAAACCATCAGATCTGCTTGCTATGCTAAAATTCATGCACTTATCTCAAAGGGGTTAGAACAGAAAAATACACTAAATACAAGGACATGAAAAATCAATTGTATGATATGTATGAGGGGTAATAGTCTATCCCCTAGGAGGTGATATAATTGAAGGGTAATACCAAGTGCTCTTAACAGTCATGTGTACCTTTATTTTATAAAAAAAAAATTGAATTTCCTTTAAACTTTCTTGAAATTCTATGTTATTCAAATAAATCCACAACTCTGGAAATTATTTTTAGTAGGCTTATTTAAGTTTATGTTTTATTGATCACTTGATACCTGTGAAGTGAGGACAATGTATTCTCTTTTCTCCTCTCTTTCTAATCCCATTTTTTCAAACCTCCTGAATTTTACATTGGGAGAAATTTCTGTAGCACATACATAAATGTCTGTATTACTGGGCTGCACACCATGAAATCAAAAAAGGGACAAGGAACCCCTTGAGCATATTAAATACTGCTGCAGGCATCAAGAGTGTTGCAATGCAGCATGATCTTACAGGGCATTTTACCTTGGGGACAACTCTCAGCATTAAGTGGATAGTGATTTGAAATTGTTTTCTATTAAAAAGTTTGTACTTTGTAAATAGACATGTATATTTTTCAGTCTCTCCCTTTTTGCCAAAAGATGAGTGGAAAGTGGAAACCTGCTAGACAATACCAAAGCATAGGAATCTTGATGTTCGTGGGCCATAAAGTATCAAATTAGTCTAACCTCTTTAATAGGTCAAATGATTTTTTAAAATAAAAATCATGTATTTGAATTAACAATTTGAAATTGCCAGTATGCAAGCCCTATGGTACTGGGCCACATGACAGTGATACGTGAACAGGAAGCACCATGTGTTGCCTGGTACCATGTGCTGGTGCACCCCTCCTTCCCTTTTCACTTTAAAATATTTGCCAGGAGGGGAACAGGTTCCTGGTTGGGGGCCGCTGCTTTAATGTATAATTTGGGATTTTGGAATGAAGGGATTTATAAATAGTGATCTAAAATAGCTGTTCTTCCAGATTCAGTAGAGTGAAAAGCACACTTTGTTTAAGGAAAAGGCAGTTATAGACTCCATGACAACAGGATGAGGAAAAGACAGTATATTTTATTATAGAACTGCAACAGTGAATGGAATATTGCTTCATATACCACATACAAAGGTAGAGTGCACAAAGAGAAGGATAAATATATATGTGTGGGGGTGGTGATGGAACCAACATTTTCAGTGTGTAATAATGATTAAAAAGAGTTCCATAATACCACAGTATTTTCAGAAGTACGCAGAGTGAATAAGTGTTATTTATTATCCCAAAAAATGTAATATGGGACGACAAGGTGACGGATCAAAGAGGGGGAGAATAAATGTGGTGATTTTAAGATTATAAAGGTCTAATGGAGTAAAAGTAGGTGGACAGTGGGGAGGGGGAGAGAGAGCAGAGGAACTCCAGAATAATGTCAGGTCATTTGTTTATCTTGGTTTTTCTATTTTTTTAAAAATAGTAATTAGTCCCCATGTCAAACAATTGCATGCATTTTACTAGTATATTCATAGTTTATAAGGCCAAAAAGAGGCATAGTCTATCCAATTCGGTCTATTATTCTGCAATGTTGAGCTAGAAAAAAAGCCAAACCCCCCACAAGGAAAAAGACAATTATCCCCATCCTAGGGAAAAAATTCTGCCACACTTCAAATGCAGAGCAAATCCCTGAATCTAGAACGCATCTCGAGTAATCTAGTGCTCATGAATAATATTCCTAAAAAAGGAAGGCTTTTAATGAATTAGCCAGGTCAACTTTTTCAGGCACACGGTTCCATAGTCTCTCTTCTCTTACAGTAAAGACCCACCTTTTATGTTGGTGCAGAAACCTTCTTTCTTTTAGAGGATGCAGAAAAAGCTGGGAATAGTTCATAAATCAAGGCTGATTTTCAGCCAGGTCAAGCTGGTTGGCAAACCAGCTTGACTCAGCTTTTGGTCACATGAGCACATCATGTGACCCACAATTTACCTTTAGAGATAAATTGCAAGTAAATTCATGGTTTTTCCTAGGGGAAAGGGAAGGGGGACTGCATTTGTTTTACAAATTCAGCAGTCATGAAGCATGAAACAAATAAAGTAGGGTTAATATACATAGCAGAGAATATAATTAGAGTCTAATGTTTGGTTCTGGTGCTGTACTATCGTATATTTTTTTTTATCACAACATTATTTTCTGAGCTATAAACTTGCTGCTATTATAGAGTTGGACATGGTGGTAATGAACCACCTTTTCAGTCCTGTTGTTTGTAATGGTAAAACGTTTACTGTAGTGATTGTTTAAAAATAACATATTGGTAAAAAAAAAAACATCCAGTGCATATTTTGCACATGTCATACATAGTTTATTCTAAATAAGAATGCATATTTTAAAGCTGGAGGAATCTGAATTCATTTTTTTGTGGAATTACTTAAAAAATTAAGTGAAAAACCCGTGGATTTACTAGAGGTAAAATATTCACTTCTGGATATTTAACAATGAATGTGACATTTGCATTACAGAATACAAGACATTCAATGGGACAATAAATCACTCCCAAAACATATCTACATATTTAAATATTTGTGGAAAATACCTCAAAATATGAATTGCCTATGGAAAAAAGTAACATTTCCAGAAATGACAGCAATTTGTGACATCACAATCTTCGTTTTTGCCTGGCTGCTTTTTGCTAATTTTAATGACTTATAAACGTTTTTCTTCACCTGCTTTGTTACAGATTCAAAAACCCAGCAGTGTTGTAGTGAGAAAGTATTCACTGCTATCATTGTCATGGCGCCTCCATAGCAGGACTGATATTTAGCACAATCAAGCTGGATTGAGGACCCAGCTCAGCTTTTAGTCACGACTGCGTCACATGACCCGATATTTACCAGTAACAATACGGTGCTACTGGTAAATCAGAGGATAGGGGGGTAGGAAAGGGGAGAGGGACTGCAAATAATTTAGAAATTCAGCATAGCAATTTAATCATTTTGAAATTTGCACATTTTTTCGCTAAAATTGTCACTGGAATTTCACTCTTATAAACTCAATACTGCAGCCCAAGTCAAAAGTGAGAAAATGTATTTTTGAATTAAAATATTCTCCTTTCTAAAAAGTTTTGCCAATGTTTGTTAGCACTATGGGCGAAATTTATTAAAATCGAAAATGCCATTTTCGATTGAAATATTTTCGAAAATGCCATTTTCGATTTTAATAAATTTCACCCTATGTATTAGTTATAACATAGCATGTATATAGCATTTAATTTTTTTTTTTTTTTTTTTTGCTATTGTCTTGTAACAGCCTAGTTCTAGGCATGAAAAAAGTATACCACCTTGGTAAATGACACTCTGTAATTGCTGACAATTAATGACAATTACATTGCAGTTCTTGCCTTAAAGATCTTGTAATCTATACTACTTGCTTGTCCATTTAAATGATAAAAATGTTAAAGGGAGTGCAAATGTAGATTTTTTTCTTGTTTTGTTAGTTCTTAATCTTATCATTAATTTAAGTTTTCTTAAATAAATGTTAGCCTTAGTACTTCTGATTCTGAGCCTGATTCTTGGAGCAACAACTCCCCCTTGTGGAATAATATAACAATGCTAATAGACAATGGTTAATTCTGTGCAATCCTGAATTACCTTTTTACAAGACATAAGAGAATGACTGTCACAGTGCTGGCTATAGTCTAATACAACTCCTTTTAAATCTCAACCATCATCTGTCTACTTGTCTGCCAAAACTTTACTTATCTTACATGACATTTCTTTTCACAATATATTCAAGCTCAAAATATAACTGGAACAGTAGTTTTGCTCAGTTGGTTCCCGTGTCATTTATAGAATATGTTGGAAAGAATGGCGGCAATTCAAACTGTTCTACATTCCGAAACGCTGCAGAATCATTTTTAGCTGCCTAAGTCTGCACTCCAGTACCCTCAGTATGGACAGCAAGATAAGCTGTCAAGTGGCTAATTAATTGTTACCCTTTACGCCAGGTATGGATTTGTGAAAACACTGCCTATGCCAGAGCCCAAGGGTGGCAGATTTCTGCAAGGAAGCAGTCCAACTCTGCTGTAAAGAGAAATGTAAAAATTCATGTTCCATTTGTCTTTTTTAATGTGAGCAAAATGTTTCTCCTTTTATCTTTTTATACAGAAGGGACACAGTAAAGGTTTTGAGACGCTGGGCAATGCTGGAGTGGGGCTGTTTAGTAAAAGCTGTCTTGGGTGGAAATGAAAGAAAATCCAGGCCTACATACATTGCACTGGATTTGTTTTTACACTGGTTATTGCTTAGACACTAATCTCCTATTAACATTATAATTCAGAATTAATGTTTATAAATGGATAAGTTCAAAGTGAAGTTTGATTTGACTGTTTTATTGATAATACAGTTATACTCTTACAAAAGATTCCATTGTTCATCAATTAGTCCAACCCCTTTTACCCGCCAGGTTCCTTTACCCACATCTGATAGGACTTTGAATTTGCTGACACTAATTTATGCAGCACTGTACAATTCAAGTGCGAAGAAGCTTCTTTCACACAAGTGATTGTGTCACTCCCCAACCCACTAAAGTTTTCTAGCAATGTGTAACTAAAGGGCTGGCAAATCCAAGTGGGGTTAAAGTCTAGTATTACCCCAATTAAAGGGTGCCATTGCTAGTTGCTACTGCATAGTGTTTTTTCTAAAAGTATCCTGGTTATATTATGGGGAATATTTATCAATGTCTATTCAACTTATTTGCCCATTTTCGATTTTAGTTGCCACTTTTCAATGCATTTTTGGTTATTTTTTTAGTCTCCACTTTTAACGATTGCGACCAATTGATGAAGTGGCGACTAAAACTTTGCAACTGAAAAAGATCAATATTGAAAATTGCCACAATGTTAAAATTACCACATTTTACATTGATTTCAATGTAGTGACTTTTTGATTGCATCTATTTTCGATATTGGCGACGTTTTTAGTTGCAAAAAATTTGGGCAACCATCTCCCATAGAGAACAATGGGTTTTCGCCACCCTCAATCTGGCAAATATTTTTTAGTGACTTTTTTCAGTGCGACTCAATGACGATTTTTTTTTTTTCAACTTTTATAAATATCCCCCTATGTGTGCTACTAATCTAATACAGACTGTAGAGAGGTATTTTCCCTTATTTTGGAAGTTGTGGGAAAAACCTCAGGATAAGCCCTCCGTAGAGGGTGTTGCTGATACACTTGATCAAAAAGACATGATAGGGGTGACCCCTGATATGGATGGTAAATTTCCACTAGAGATGTTGGTTGGGGAACAGGTGGAGGCGGAAACTGCTCCACAGTTAAATGTCTCTGACTTGCCCATAGTCAGGGATGATTTTTGCACTGCACAGTTACAAGACCCGACCCGGGCAATAGCACGGGAAAATGTAAAGGTAATAAATGGGGAACCCCAAGAGCCAGGAGCTGAAAAGGTGTTTCCCCATTTTCCTGTAGAAAGGGATATACTGTATCGCGTTAATAAGGTGCGTGGGGAAATCGTGGAACAGCTGCTAGTACCCCAGACTCACCGCAAGAGGGTTATGGATCTAGCTCACACCCATCCCTTGGGTTGCCATCTTGGTTCTGACAAGACAGTAGAACGAATTACCCAAAGGTTTTATTGGCCAGGCCTGTATGAGGAGGTTAGGAGGTATTGTACATCCTGTCCCATATGTCAACTCACTGCCCCTATGCCCTACTTTAAAAGCCCTTTAGTGCCATTACCCATCATAGAGGTGCCCTTTGAAAGAATAGCAATGGATCTCATGGGGCCCCTCGTAAAATCGGCTAGGGGACACCAACACATCCTCATAGTTGTTGATTATGCTACTCGGTATCCAGAAGCGATCCCTTTAAGGAATATGTCTACTATGACTATTACTAAAGAATTAATGCAGATGCTTTCCCGTACTGGGATCCCTAAGGAGATCTTGACAGATCAGGGTACCCAGTTCATGTCTAAAGTCACTAGAGAGTTGTGTAAAATGTTAAAAATTGCCCAGCTACGGACTTCTGTCTATCATCCCCAAACTGACAGCCTCATAGAGAGGTTTAATAAAACCTTAAAGGGGATGCTGAAGAGGGTAGTGGCTAAAGATGGAAGAGACTGGGATTTTATGTTACCATACTTGTTGTTTGCTATAAGAGAGGTTCCCCAGGCTTCCACTGGTTTTTCACCCTTTGAGTTATTGTATGGGAGACATCCAAGAGGACTTTTAGATAGTGCCAAAGAATCATGGCAACAGGAGGTAACCCTCCATCGTATTGTTGAACACATTGCCCAACTGCAGGAAAGGATTGAGAAAGTTATGCCGATCGTTAGAGAGCATTTGCAAAAGGTTCAACAGGCGCAATCTAGAGTGTACAATTGCTCCGCTAGGGTAAGAACCTTTAATCCAGGAGATAGGGTTCTAGTGCTAATCCCTACGATGGAGAGTAAATTCTTAGCCAAGTGGCAAAGGCCCTATGAAGTGGTTGAAAAGGTTCGGGAGGTAAATTATAAAATAAACCAACCCGGCAAGTGTAAACCTTATCAAATTTACGACGTAAACGTAATTAAGCCCTGGAGAGACTGTGAGCCCCGCCCTGCCTTAAGCACTAAACAGGCAAATTCTGGGCCCCAGGTTCCTAAGGTTAAGATCTCAGACACCCTGTCGCACATACAGAAACGGGAAGCAAAAGAGTTTTCACAGCAAAATAGAGATATATTCTCAAATCTGCCAGTCAGAACCCATGTGATTAAACATGGCATAGTTACCGAGCCCTCTGTAAGGGTGAATTTGAAACCCTATAGGGTACCAGAGGCTCGTAGACAGGCGATATCAGTTGAAGTACATAAGATGTTGGAATTGGGGTAAGCGAAGAGTCACGTAGTGAGTGGTCTAGCCCCATTTTGTTAATTTCAAAGCCAGATGGGACTCTACGCTTCTGTAATGACTTTCAGAAGATGAATGAAGTCTCAAAATTTGATGCCTCTCCCATACCCTGGGTTGATGAGCTAATTAAAAGACTGGGTCCAGCCCGGTACATATCTACCCTAGACTTAACCAAAGGGTATTGGCAAGTTCCTTTAACTGACGCTGCAAAAGAAAAGACAGCATTCTCTACCCCAGACGGTTTATTTCAATATAATGTGCTTCCGTTTGGGTTACATGGGGCACCAGCTACGTTCCAACGTATGATGGATATAATCCTAAAGCCCCATCGGGAATATGCCTTGGCCTATCTCGATGATGTTGTAATATTTAATCCAGATTGGGAATCACATTTGGTTAAAGTTCAGGCGGTTTTAGACTCACTAAGGTTGGCTGGCCTAACGACAAACCCAAAGAAGTGTGTCCTTATTTTAGAGGAAGCCAAATATTTAGGGTATCCGATTGAGAGAGGTATAATCAAGCCCCAACTTAATAAGGTAGATACTATCCAAAGTTGGCCCCGACCCCTGTCAAAAAAACAAGTGAGGGCTTGCCTAGGCATAGTGGGGTATTACCATAGCTTTGTACCTAATTTTGCCTCTAGTGCAGCACCCTTGACAGACCTCACAAAAGGCTCTAAGAGTACCATTGTTAAGTGGACTCTAGAGGCCGATAAGTCCTTTTGTGGGTTAAAAAAGGCTCTTTGTGCACACCCAATTTTGGTTGCACCCGACTTCAAAAAGGAATTTGTGGTACAGACAGATGAGTCTGAGGTAGGATTGGAGGCGGTGTTATCCCAGGTAGTAGAGGAGGAAGAACACCCCATAACTTATTTAAGTAGAAAATTGTCTCCGGCAGAGCGAAATTACTCCATAGTGGAGCGAGAATGTCTCACCATTAAGTGGCCACTGGAGTCCCTAAAATATTATTTGTTGGGGAGAAAATTTATCATAGTGTCAGATCATGCACCCCTTAAGTGGATGGCTCCAAACAAAGAAAGGAATGCTCGATTCACCCGCTGGTTCTTACAATTTTAAAGTGTTATATAGGCCAGGAAAGTGACAAGGGAATGCTGATGCCCTGTCCAGAGTTCATTGCCTCCTCACTAAAAATGCTCCCCTAGGGTTGAGCAGAGGGGGGGATATATAGAGGTTGCAGTGCCTGTGGAGTCATTTTACATGAAGGAAGGTATGTATCCCCAACCTTTCATTACTATGGCTTTAAGACATCCCAGTTTCTTAAATCAGCCTCAGCTGTGGGCTGAAATCTCTCCCTTAAAAACACA
>JAKJJM010177744.1:0-10346 GCA_021901965.1 Pipa carvalhoi
ACCCGAACGTCAGCGCAAATGTTCGGTTCGGTTCGGGTGCCGAAAATTCCCGATGTTCGGCTCGAACTTAAGTTGAGCCGAACATGTTCGACCAACACTATTCGTAATGTACCTGGTTAGGTCTGGTACATTACAAATACGATGGTAAGTAACTGTTGGTTTTTAAACTGTTCCTTTAAACAAATATGTACTGTTTTTCCTTTTGCTAATGATAGCTTTCATTTTATTTGCCCCTATATAAATAGGTTGAATTGAAGTGCAGGACACAAATAAATATCAGTGATAAAGTGGTGATTAGCAGCAAAATGGATCATACTGTTTGAAAAGACCTTTATAAAAATCCCCTAGTGTCCAGTCTTTATTAATATGTGTTAAATAGAAGTTTTCTAGTTCATTTGCATTTGTTCTTTTTTTTTATTTTTTTATTTTTTTTTGTTTTTGATTAAACATTTATTTTAAAACTTTCTTATTTACATGAAAGCCCTTATTGACTAAAGGATGAATTCACCTCACTACAATTCGAGATGCATTCACCAAAATAGTCACAAATTCACTTCTCATTATTGATTAAGCAGTGATTACACTTGTTGAACAGGCGGAGAGCGGCGATCGCTGTCGCATGCAAAGCAGGAGAAGTCATGCGGAGTGATGCAAATTCGACAAGTGAAGGGCAGTGATGTCAGTCTCTCTTAGTTACATCATCATAATCACACTAACTGTATTCTGTGAATACTCTATTTAATTCTATGTCACCTTTCCCTAGGTCATGTTGTCACTTGGTCAAACAGGTGAATTCGGAGCAGTTCCCCTAGTCGTATTTGCACCTTCGCACCACTCCTCCGCTTAGTGAATAGTAGAAGTGCCTGTGCACGTGCACATAAAGTGATGTGAAGAGCTCTGTAAGATTGCTATTATCGTAGTTGCTTGAATTGGTCGCATATTCGCCACTTAGGGCCAGATTCTGTAAGGTCCTTAGTTCTGGGGAAATGCCTTTGCGAACAGAGCTCTGTTCACCTGCTCTTGAAGTGCATGAAGCGCGACCGTGACTATTTGAGCGGCCGCGCCTCATGCACTTCGGGTAAATGCCTTCGCAAAGGCATTTCCCCACAGCTACGGACCTTACGGAGTCTGGCCCTTAGACTTTGCTCAATAAGTGAACATGGGGAAGTGGAGAATAGACGTGAATTCAGAGCTCTACAAGACTATTCGGACTCAGAATGTGTCCCTTAAATGTTCCTTTGGTCACTAGAGTTGGTTAACCTACAGTACAGAAAAGACTGTGGGGCTTATTCATGAAAGCGCAAATTTGATTGCGAAAGTGTATTGGAGACGCTACAGTCCCATAGTCGCAAATTATGATGGCTTAGTTATTACTATAAATAAGTCGCTACTCCCTATCCATTATGTGGTGGATCCTCTTACAAATAAGCGAACAGCTTTGGACACTGTTTCTTGAATAGTCCACATCGCAGAGTTCGCTGAATACCCCAACATGGGGAACTGGCGAACGAATGTAAATTCGGACCTTTTTGTGACTGTTTGTCCTTTCATGGATAAGCCCCTGAAAGAGAGAGATACAGGAACTCGACAGGAATACTAGTAATCAAAAAGAATTATACATTAAAAATGTATAAAAAGCCTGTTGTTGTCAGGGAAAGTGACTCCTGGCAACTAAAAATCATAAATTAAAAATTTAAGACTAGCTACAAATTGTTTTCAAATACCGCCTTCTGGAACATAATACAAATGAATTTTAAGGCAAATGTTCCCTTTAAAAGCATTTCCTATACAGTTTAATGAATCTATAAATTATGCTCGAGCACTAAAACTTTACGATAAAAGCTGAGCTTTGGCTTGGTAGATCTCATCTTAACTCTTCTCTCTCTCTTAAATTACTCTTATCCACAGAAGGTATGTAAATGACTCCAGATGAGTGACAGCCAAGGAAAATGATAGAGCACTTAGTCATGCAAAATGCCCTACGATGTTAGAAAATCCCCTGAAGGATTCACACAATACTGCTGAATTTACATGAAAAATATATTAATACCTAAAGATTCCAACATGCTCTTGGCCCATAAACTAAAACTGAATGCGATTGTTAAATGGCTTGTCCCTGGATTGAACCATGTTTTGTTCATAAATCCCCTTCTTGTTTTTTTATAATATCGTTAGGGCATTTTTCATAGTACTATTATTATTTATTATCAGTGTTAAAAAGTCATTAAGTGCAAGATTTTCATGTGACATCTAGGAGCTTATTCATGAAACTTGAAACAGTCATGTCTCAATTCGCCACTTCCTAATCTTTGCATGTTGGAGCACAGGAGTCGTTGTCCTGGGATTTGAACCCTGGACGTCCCATCTGCAGGCAGTGACCTTACATCCTTGTTACGGAGCCGGCTGATGTTTCTTGCCTTTCTGGTGTTCTAGTACCTGATTTCGACCCTGCTTGACTCCATTTTCCCACCTTGCACAGGTGATCTAAATACTGCTTTCAATAACTTCAATGAGAAAGCTGTTTGCCAGCCAATCCTCTTCTGGCTTTGGGTATATATACTCTGTAGGCTGGTTGTCCCATTGGCTGTTTATAGGTCTTGCTTCCTTGTTTTCTGGTATCCTGAGTCCTGCTACCCTGTGTGATCCCTGGTTTACCTGTTGGCATCCTGCTCTCTGGAAGTTTCCTCCTACTCCTCTGCCACCACTTCAGCACTACAAATTCCCACCCCCCAGTACAGCATCAAAATGTACTGCCAATTACCGAATTTACTAAAATGGTGGATGAGTCTAACAGCATGCACCCCACTATTAAATTCATATATAGCATTATATTTTTGCAGGGATACATTACCCTCTACAGCTACGTAATTGTTTTAAACCAACCCATGTTATGCTAGTATACTACTTGGTCTATATCTCACTGCCCTTATGAGTGTTTTCCACGCTAATTATGGATCACCTGACAACTAAAACAAAATAAAGATGTTCCAGGCTTATGTTGGACTTTGATATGGATCAAATCATGCATAAAATACTTAAATTCTACAAATGCATTGCGTATTATGGTGGTTTCATGGTATTGTACGTATGTGTGTCTGCATGGGTGACTTGCTTTACTTTAACTTGCATATTCTATATTTCTATATTGTATTGTGGCTAACCTACTCTTCTTTTATCTGACTTGTAGGTTTGTTTCATTCTGTGTAGCTTCTAAATGATACTATCCCATGGTAGAATGTGTATAGTGTGGTGTGCATTAAAACTTTCTAGTTTGTGAGTAGATGGTGGGCCCATGGGATGAGCTTCTCTTGTCGGGGTAACATTTGCCAGTCTAACACTGGACATTTGCATATTTGTCACTTTCTAGTACGGACAATCATAAAGTTTTATATTTGACAGAATATAGATTTCTTTACCACAATTTCTCTTCCTTTTTATGCTCTACTCGCATCCTAAAGCCTTCCCAGCACACTGTGATTTCTACCAGAATACTAACCAATGTCAATGAAACACAATCTTGGTTCCTCAGTTACTGAAAGAAAAACTCTATCCCCTCACTGCACCCGCAAACACACACACTGCCTATATTAGTATATTACTGAAAATAAAATCTTAGAAACCCTTTTTTTAAACTTGATACCCAGATTATTAAACCAATAACAATAACAATAACAATACCTAGCAAGATCACTGGATAAATCTAGTCCTACTAATAATCTAGAAGCACATTTTTCAATATGCCAAATCTATATAATGCTCTTAATCAGAGTATTACTTAAAGGAGAACTATAGTCAGATGGTATAGTACTGCATATGTAAAGATGTAATCTGACTATAGTTCCCCTTTAACTACCCTTGAAATTGGAATAGTCCTAGCAGGTTACTATATATAATTTAAAATTATTTTATCTTTTATTTTCCAGATGTAAACAAATGAATTCTCTAATATTCAGTTTGTGCCACCAATTGTACTACTGTTCTCAGATAAGGTTATAGAAGAACTAATATGCCCTAGCAATAACCGATATGCTGAAAGCATAAGGTGTGCCAGCTTGAACTGTTATATTATGAAGTAGAAAATCAGTACCTTTGGCTTTGTTGCTATCTTATAGAACTTTTGGTGCTATTGAATCCTCATTAATATGTTAATGAAACCTGAAACATTGTCTCATGAAGCTTTTGATTGGTTGGGGAAATTACATGGACTTGGGCTGGGAATACCAATCAGACAAGCTGTTTTTTTGCACATGCTCTGTAAGAAGTCAATGCCCAGGGAAACAACTTTGGGTGGAGCTGAAATGCTACATAGGTTGCCGTGTACATCTAAAATAGTGCATGCAGAAGCAGCATAAATAATTAAGTAAATGGCTTAAAAGGGAAAACTTGTCTTTTAATTGTGTTACTGCCATATAGGTAAATTAACAACTGTTTTATTTATTTTTCTTTAAAGAAGAAGTAAATAAGCAAAACAAAAAATCTATATTAAATAAATACCTTATAATAAACTCCAGCGATGCACTCCCAGCTTCATCTGTGCTGTATCTTCACTGCACGGAGGCAGTCATCACAGCGCTTAGGTTGTCACAGGAGCTGACATGAAGCTCCACCCCTAATGCAAATGAGTGATTACATCATCACGCTCATTGTGCCCCAGTGAGAGGAGAGCTCTCATTGGGGGCACAATGAGCATGATGATGTAATCGCTCTTATGCACTGCTGGTGATACTGTGTGGGAGGAGCTTCGGGCTGGCAGCTGAACCCTCCTAAGCGCTGTGAAGACTGCCTTCAGTGCAGAGAAGAGACAGCACAGATGAAGCTGGGAGTGCATCACTGGAGCTTACTATGAGGTATTTATTTAATATAATTTTTTTTTTTTTTTGCTGCTTTAGTTCTTCTTTAACACTTTTCCATTCAATTAGCAATTAATTAAGCTCACACAAGATCTTAAAGCAGTACATTCCACATTCTAGAGCAGTGATGGCCAACCTTTTGAGCTCGGTGTGAAAAAATTTGTCAACTAATTTGTCACAATATACTGCTACTGTCGCAGTTGCAACTTTAATGATAGGCATATTATTGCAATGGGAAAATTACAATGGGAATTGTAATGGGAAAATTGCAATGGGAATTGTACTGGAAAAATTGTCATGGTCACGGATTTGCTATGGGACCCCGAGAGTGGGATATGAATGGCGCCATGACGCATGTCAGCAAAAACTTGTATAATATATATAATTTTTTTCTTTTTTGTGCTTTTTTTTATCAAGTATCTCAGATTGCAAACAAGTTACATAAATACACTAATTACAGATGTTTAGCACCTGGAGAGACTCCTTGAATTTCCAATGCATATCCAGTATGATATAATGCGTATTGAATGAAACTGTCAGAAATTGTGACTCATTCTGCTTAAAATAGTCTTGTAAAGTCATTTTCATTCCCTACTTCAAACTTTCTCAGCTGAGTATTTCACAGATTACAGTATGTGCACATTTACGGAAAATAGCATATTCAGAAAAGATTACCAACCCAAGTGAATTTGCATGCTCAACTTGCTGAATTTGCATAGAAGTGTGAATTTTTAGACCTTTTCAGTGAACCTCGGCTACAGAGGAAACTATCGTCTTAAAAAAATAATAATATACAATGAATTTTATAAAAAAAAAAAACATTGCTACAAATGGTCTGTAATTAAATTGTAGCAGTACACAAAAGAAGCAGGAGTTAGTTCAATAGAAGTGATATTGTATATATTTGTCAAAGTATATGTAATTTATATTGCAATGTTTTATAGCAAGTAGGTCTGCTTCTAGTAGCTGTATTGTTAAAGTGTAAATACAGATGAAGTAGACTTTTGTTATACCCTTAAGGTTATGTAACCCTAATTCTCTGCTTCATAACAGCAAGCAAGATTAAAGTACAATTAGTTATTCATGGTATTGTAGTATCAACCAATCACTGCATTGGCATTCAGGATTCACATCAGACATAGGGGATAGACCACCAATCTGAATTTTGACGTTCCCGTGGTATCTCCTTCTCCACACTAAACTGAATTGAATCCTTTGTTCTAACCCTCTTACTTCTTGTTGAAGTGCT
This sequence comes from Pipa carvalhoi, assembly GCA_021901965.1. Lineage (NCBI taxonomy): Eukaryota > Metazoa > Chordata > Amphibia > Anura > Pipidae > Pipa > Pipa carvalhoi. The sequence continues at coordinate 6,100 of JAKJJM010177744.1, forward strand.
AGGATGTCACTCTACTATTATGATCCATCTCTAATGATCGCTGTTACAACATCTGCTATGCAAATTCATTTATGAGTTTAAGGGTGCTTTTGGACTTTTTCCATTCTGAAGGACATCACGTGGCCTCTGTGTGTGAAGGGGAAATTTTCTTATCAGACTGTATTTTCCAAATCTATGGGCGAAATTTATTAAAGACGGAAAGACCGCTCTTGATCTTTCCGAGTTTATCGTGCGAGATCTCGTGAGTTTTTTGATCAAGTTATTCGTTCAAATTTTTCAATGTAAAGGTAGCCATACTTTACATTATTAGCATGGCTACCTTTCCATCAAAAAATTAGATAGAAAAACTCACAAAATAATCTCGCGTGAACGTGAGATCTCGGGCGAAAAATTCGGAAAGAAAGAGAGTGGTTTTTCCGACTTTAATACATTTCATCCTATGTCTCCTTTCCTGCTACCCTGCTTTAGGTAACTGCAGATTGTATACTATCCCCAGTGGGTATAGGCTATAACCCTTAGGGACTGTCTATACATAGGGTCAGCAGCAAGATGGTTTCATGACCCCCAACTGGCCCAAGAGCTCCATACAATTAAATATGTGGTATTATAATTTGATTAGGATCCAGAATCTTCAGTAACAGATAAGTGTCCCTCTGCATAACAGAACTGATATTTCAAAATACTATTAAAATAAAAACTAAACAAAGAGTTGAATAAATATTTTGTAACATCCATTATTCAAACTAAAAACTTTTTTTTTTTTTAAGGAACATTTCCGTGCAACAAAACACTCATAGTAGTCAGTGTTTTAGTATTACAGAGCATAGTAATAACACACAGGCTTTCTGGGACTAATAGAAATTTTGTGTTACCACTGGTTGTAGTTCCAAAACAAACCCTATTGTAATTCTTCAAACATTTCTCTTACTTCTAGCAAAAAGCATTTTTCAAACGAGTCAAGATAGTATAATTTGGAATTTTTTTAAGTATATAATAGGTGCCTTCTGAAATTGGAAATTACCATCTTAAAACTGTAAAAGTTGATTTAAAGCACCAGATGGTTGCAATGATCAGTTAGAGAATTCCCTTTCCGCAGTCAGAATAACTATCTGAGTAAATTAAATTTTTTCTTATTTCTTGCCTCCAAATAGGTTTACGATTGGGAATTTAAATCAGCAGGTGCACTCTTTTGCATATGAGTCTGTGGTGCTAGAAACAGAACAGAATTATGTTTTAAAGATCTTGTAAATAAGACCACAGAGAAAATTAATTTTGTTAAATAATAATTATCTCGTCAGCTGAAATATCCCTTTTGTTTCTCTCTTACATATAAATCTAGAAAACCTTGTGGGTGGGCTTAGTTTTGTTTTACATTGGACTAAATATTAAAGAAAGTCTTCTTGATCCCATTTAACTGCAGTGTAGCCCTTGCTTGGCTAGCTAATATTCTTAGTGGAATTCCCTGCTCTAAAATTGGCAAGAGGGGGAATGTATTCCCCATTGCTTTCAATAACCTTGATGAGGAAAGAAAAATACCAGTTTTATAGAAGACTAATTGTAAGAAGGAAGTGTCTGGGATATGGGAGACTCAATGAATCAAACATCTTGGCCAAACCCAGGGATTTTTACCCGATTCCAACAGTATATATTCATATTGTAGGTATACAGTTAGATCGACTTTTCTGACTAGGTCCCCAATACTTCTGAATCAATCTATGTCTTCCAATAATATAACTAGACAGAAAGATATTGAGATGCAACTCTCCCTAATCCTAATAGGCATCCACTTCATTTACGTATATGCCCAACTTGTTAACAGCTGTTCCATATTTTGAGATACAGTATGTCAATATGAAAAATTTAAGAACTCAAAGTTGGCCACATGGGTCTAAATATTACCATTTATCTGCATGTGTGTGTGCAGAATGAGAAAATAAAAAGTTATTTGTATAGCTTTATACTGTTTATTTACTGTGACATCACTACTTATGTAATATGATGAAATGGTTTGGATTATGTGTGGATTAATGAAATTTTGGGGGAGCAGATAGTGTATTTTATCCAATGAAACCCCAAGTAGTGTAATAACCCACCTCTTTAACCCAGACAGTTAAGCAGTGATTTCCCTTTAAGCACAATTCATGTAACATTTACTACTGAGAAAGAACAGAACATGAATTGGAGTTGTTTTACTACAACACTGTTAGCAATCCTCTCGCTACCTATCACCTCTGACACTGGAAGCAGAAGATTTTCCCCAGTAACAACCTCTTTGCTTGTCTTTTTACACAGCAGCACCACAGGAACACAGGGAAGCCTTAGCCCTGACCTCAGGACCCTGACTGAGAGCAGGATGTCCACCTCACTCTTTGGGGCTACCCCTTCACTTAGTCCTGTTGCAACTTAGGGCTGTCATTTTCCTAACCTCCAAAACTGGCACACACTACTGTGCCCTATTACAAAAGCAACCCCTGCACTTAAGCTAGGGCCAGTCTTCTTCCACAGGATCTCCCTAATATAACACCTCCCTAAGGCTATCTACCCTAGAAATATCTTTACTCTTCTCTCAGGAACACTGCTATCATAATAGCTCTGCAACACAGCTATTGCTCTAGGGCACACCTAGAGATCTCCTACCCCCTGGTAGCCTTTAACACACAGCAATCTCTCTCGTAGAGTGGAACCTCCCCTGTAGAAGGCTTGAGGAGAGTGAACACTGAGAGGCATATCATCTATAAAGCATCTTAATTAGTAAATATAGTTCACCTGAGATACAGGTGATAGCTTTGGATTAAAACTCTCCCAGAACTGGCTGTTGTTTTCTATTCTATTAGCTGTTCCATCATGCTGCACACAAATTAATGAGATGCATTAATTACAACTCCAACATTTACATTCTCTTAACATGACAACACATATATTTCACACCAAAACAATGTCATCACACACTGGTTTAGTTTTGTGGAGTGTGTATTTACATATATTTGAGTAACCATATGGCAGGCTTATTGACAAAAATATTCCAAAGATTTGAAGATCCTAGCGATTATGACTCGTTTATTTTAGTTTCCTTGCTTAATATTATTTAATGGAAGCAAATAAATGTGCCATTACTTACTGCTACATGTGACAAATGTGTTTTTAATCACAAAATGACTTCATTTTCTGGGAAAATAAAAAATGCTGGTCAGAACGATAAGATTTGTTAAGTAGGAAACGTTTCTGAGAAATTCACTGAATGCATTGATCTATTTGTCTAATCCAATATAACTAATAGCAAGGATAGTCTTTATTTATTATTGTACTTTGAAGAAAAGCTGTTTGCCACTTCATTATTTGCTTCCTTTTATTAAAAATGATGAGGCTTTATTTAAAAAAAAAGTAATTAAAACATACATTATTCTGGAATGGCAATTGTTTCTATTTCAGGGATATTAATATTTTCTGACACAAAGATTGCAAATTAGACGTCCTGCAATTCTATAATGCTAATATTCTTAGAAATGCAACAGATCAAGGACTCCGTTATAAAATGCCTGACAAAGTCTACGTATGCATTTATAATTCAAATAGCTCATTTATACAAACAGATTTTATCATTATGATTTATGTTATTGTGTATCTGACAAGTGACGATTCACTGAACAATGCTCATTCGATTATGTTCTTTTGTTATTTCTGTTCAGGCACTGACTACTGTAACTGCTTTCTAGATATTTTAATGCAACTTTGAATTTGAAATGGGGTGATAGCGCTGTTTTTAGGGGGAAAGGAGATGAGGTAATCACATGTATCCACAGGCCTCAGGTTGGAGTTTCTAAATAAACTCAACAAATAGAATCATGGTCGTCACCCATGATGCCACCAACTTTGTTATGGATAGTATGACATTGAGGCATTAAGTGTTAGGAGGATTTCATACATGGGGGGAGTCTGAACATTAAGGGGTATTACATCAAGCTACTTCAGTGGACAGGGTATAAAACTTCTCTGTTTACCCCTTGGTTGAGCAAATAACCAGTAAAACTAATGGTGGTTTAGATAATATATTTTCAGGAAGTATGCCCGTAGGCTAGAGATGGCCAAATCGAATCGGACGAATCGGAATTCGTTCCGAATTTCAGGAAAAATTCGATTCGGAACTAGTGTTGGTCGAACATGTTCGGCTCAACTTAAGTTCGAGCCGAACATCGGGAATTTTCGTCACCCGAACCAAACCGAACATTTGCTCTGACGTTCGGGTTCGG
>JAKJJM010177786.1:0-13561 GCA_021901965.1 Pipa carvalhoi
AAAAAAAAAAGGCGTTTGCATCCATTTGCCACTTCTCCGCTTACTGTATTTATTAAACTCTGCAATGTTGCAAACTTGTGTCCAATTTGAACGTGTGCGAACTCTTCGGACATTAGAGTGAAGGAGGATGATCTCTAAAATCATGTCTAGAGAGAGCATTAGTTTTCCTTTAAAGTGCAAATTGTCCTGTAGAGGCTTGACTTTGGGACACTTCACCAACTTCAAATATTCATCAAAGGTTTTCTGAGATGTGGCAAATTTTTGTACAGTTTGTGGCGTTGTGCAGAATTGACTTTTGCTAAATGAAAGTGGTGAATTGGGGCCTTTTTCGATTATCATCCTGTTGAAATTTTACTAGAAAGTCTTAGAAAATGTGTCGGTGACCACATGATCTAGGAATGGTCTGCCATTGAAAAGAATGCATTTGTATTTATTCATTTACAATTGTAATTTATGCAACTAATCTCTGGAAACAAAATTGGCAGCCAAAATGCTACAAAATGGCAATATTGCCATGTCTTGATGCACATTGCCAGTATGTTGTTATCCTATAAAATAGATCCATATAAATATGACATGCCTATGCAAATGTGATGTTCCCACATACAACATTTTCATTTTTAGATGTAAAACCAAAATAATCACAGGTCTTTAAAAAGTAATTTCCTTTTCCCTTAGGTCTCCTGGGGGACATAGGACCATGGCGTCAATGGGGTTAAGCTCCTTTCCTCTGGAGGCAGAAATACTTCAGAAATTCTGAAAATAGAGGACTCCCTCCCCTCAGGCTTTATACCCAATAAAAGGGATTTGCTCACCCTGTATTAGAGATTTTTAATAATAGACACACAGTCCTTGCTTTAGATACCAAAAATAAGTCCTGTTTAATAATTTTCACAGGCAATTCCCAGAGAGATTTCAATCAGGCAACAAATATCAGGTTTTCTTCCATTAATAAACAGTATTATTAACAAACAGTATGCCTTTCTTCAGCACAACTCTACTTAGTTCCAGCAATCCAAAATAACGTTTAATCAATACCAGTATAAATGGATGGATCTCACTAGATTCCAGTATGTCTTTTCCACACGAATAAGATTCCTTTTAAAACGTAACTTTTCTCTTCAGTACCCCACAGGTATTTTCCTAACCTGTCACAAGGTTATACATCCAGCCCACCTGGCTCAGACACAGACTTACTATTGCTACAGAACACACACACGCACACACTGTGAAGACAGCCCCCCACCCAATTGGCTGCTAGGCTTATTCCTTAATCACCTTTTGAAGGGAACTGCCCAGAGCTCACCTGCAGGTTAATTAAACTAGTAAGCAGTTTATCAGAAATGTTTGGAAACAAACCTCCCTTCACATAAAATCTCCTTATAGGAGTTGCACTGTAAATGGGAGAGGGGGGTGTAGCAGTTACAAGTTTATAAAAGAGTGTTTCTGGTGAGTCTCCCCTTTAACAGGGGCATATTTTTATATGTTTTACACACCTCCAGGACCATTGGGCGTTTTGTATATTACTTTGATATACACTTTTTTTTTTCCCCCTCACACTCACGCTGAGTGTTGGTTACTTTTTGGGTTTCCTCTCTCTGTTTGTTTGGAATCACTGATAAGGCACTATTGCTATTTTTTTGTGCCATTTTCTACAGATTCTTTCTAGAACTGAGAGCTGTCCATCTAGCTCTAATTCACTGGACCCCCTTGCTAAAGGAATCAGCTGTTAAAATACCCAGTCAGACAATGTTACAGCAGTGGCATATATCAGTGGGCAAGGGTTTTTCAGTGTGAGGAAATCTACCTCTGTCCATGCTCGCGTCGGTGTTCGGCGCAGTCTTCCACCATCTCCTCTCCTTCTGTTGGTTGGCGTTCTGTTCCGTCGCCTACCATGCGGTTCAGTCGCCATTTTGGTTCCGCGCCTTAAAACACCGTGGTTCGGTGACGTATAACTCGACGCGGTCGCGGTGTGACGTCGCTACCCGTTCACGCACAGATGCCTATTTAAACCCACTTCCCCTCTGATCAGACGCCCATTTATAGAACTTGGTTCTGGGTGTTATTCTGTTTGTCTGTTTGTTTATCTGTCTACGTTTGATTCTGTTCCTGTATTCCCGTGTATGACCCGGCCTGTTTATCTGACTACGTTTGATCTCCGCCTGTTCCGACCTTTTGCCTGTCTGACCAAGAATCCTGTTTACCGCTACATCTGTGTTGCTGCCTTATCCGTGCTTACAGTACTAGGGACTGCGACCTGGGCATCCCCGCAGCTAAACCCCAACCTCCTTACGGGGGCTCTAGGAGAAGACCAGGAGGTGTCTTAGATTCCGCACCCTAGTGTCTGTTTATTCTGCACAGTTCTGCTGCTGTTTACTCCTCCCATACTGGTGCCCGCCTGACCATCCTGACATTCAGCAATGTCAGAAGTGAGTCAGATTTGCCAGTGGGCAGAGCTAAATTTGGTAAACCGATCATTAATTTTCATTCCCGGGATTCAAAACTGGGAAGCAGACTTGTTGAATGGACAGAAGGTCGACCCAGGAGAATGGAAGCTGCTGCCATCCGTCTTTCAGCACTGACTCAAATGTTGGGGTGGCCAGAGAAGAACCTGTTCATGTCAACCTTCGGCTAACAGTTTTCTGTTCCAGGATGAGAGATCCCAAGGCTCTGGCAGTGGATGCGATGAGTTTCATATGTGATTTTTCCCTGACTTATGTTTTCCCTCCTCTGCCAATGCTTCCGAGAGGTCTGCAAAAGATCAGGAGGGACAAAGCCAAGGCAATAGTGATAGAACCCAGATGGCCCAGGAAGGCTTGGTTCACAGATGTTTTATCCATGTCATTTGCTCCTCCCTGGTCACGTCCAATATCCAGGGATCTTCTGTCTCAAAATTCCCTTCTTCATCCCAATCCAGCACACCTGTTTTTGATGGCATGGGTGTTGAATCCATGGTTTTAAGGAAGGAGCGATTTTCAGAAGCAGTCATTATGACCCTGCTGAAGGCCCTTAAAACAGTTTCAGTCTCAGATTATCATAGGGTCTGGAATGCCTATTGGGGCTAGTGTTCTATGTTTGGGTTTGACTTCTGCCAGTTCAGGTTGCCACTCTTATTGCAGTTTCTTCAAGGGTGTTTAGATAATGGTTTAAATCTTTCATCCCTGAAAGTTCAAATGTCAGTACTTAACGTGTAGCACTTCTGGATGATATACGTATTTTTTTTGCAGGGTGTAGCACACATAGTTCCCTTGCATAGATCCTTTGTACCAGCATGGGATTTAAATTTAGTTCTATTTTACAGGCTGCTCCATTTGAACCTCTTGAGAAGGTCTCTCTTTTTTACTTATCATTAAAGGTAGTATTTTTAACTGCAATTACATCGGCATAGAGAGATTGTCAAAGATTGCGGCTCATTCTTGTAAGGGGCCTTTATTCTTTTTCCTTTAGATAACGTAGCACTGCATAGAGTTCTTTTTTACCCAAAGTAGTTTCTGCGTTCCTTGTGAACCAAGACATATTGTTGCCTCCACTGTGTCCAAATCCTAATGAAAAGCTTCATACCCTGGATGCGGTAGGAGCATTATGTATTTATTTCAGTCACACCTTAAGTTAGGCAATCAGATTTTTTTGTTAATTTTTTCAGAAGGGTCAAATAGAGGGAAGGCAGCACCAAAGTGAACCATTGCAAGATGATTGAAAGGAGTGATTCAGCGAGCTAACCAATTAAAAGACTTGGTTGTGCCTTAAGGAATTACTGCTCATTCCCCAAGGACAGTCAGCTCTTCATGGGCAGTGAGAAATCAGGCATTTCTGGATCAACTGTGCCGCAACATGGACTTCTCCATCCACATTTATAAAATTTTAGAAGGTGGATCTTTTTGCCTCAAAGCGAGTGAGTTTTGGGAGAAAGGTGCTACAAGTAGCAGTAGCTCCAATGTAGTAAGATTAAGCTGTTCTGTACACCTTTTTATTTTTCCCTCATTATTATTTTTTGGGACTGCTTTGGTATGTCCCTATGGACCTTTGTCCCCCAGGAAAGACCTAAGAGTAAAGGAGATTTTGTACTCTCCGTTAAATCTTTTTCTCTCAGTCTCCTGGGGGACACAGATTAACCCTCCCTCACTTTTTAGTTTAAGGAAAGGTTTCCTTCCGACAAATGTATATAGCACTGGTCCATGTTTCTTGAAATAATATGACAAGACCAACACTAGAGGAAGAGTGGTAAATTATTGATAAGGTTTGTATATATTTTTTTACACAGGGCTGCAATGCATTGGGATGAGAATAACTAATACACATTATACTGTTCCAAAGAAACATGAAACTCCCTGTTCCAAAACATTTTTACTTACAATCAGTGACAATGAAAAAGATTTACAAAGTACCGTTAAAGTAAATCCTTCAAGAAAATATGGATAACTTTATTGTAAAAAAAATATAAAACAATTAGACAAACAAGATACAACTTGAATGATTATTTCTGTTATGTTTGTCCTGTTCTCATATGCAATTAAAGCAGTGACAATCTGATGTACTGGTGTCATCTCAGGTTACAGCTAAAGCTCCCAGACAGCATTCAATACAGTAATTAACAGCAGGAGTCAGTCCTGTGTGACAGAGACACTGTTAGGAAATAACGGAGTTAGACAAAAGGAGTAAACACATTATTGGGGGATATCTGAATGGCCATATGGCAATATCACCAGAAGCTGGCCCCCCAACATCTGTCACAACTATTCTGCTTGTGTGACTTCAGACCTAAAGACACTATTCATTAAAATTACAAGTTTTTAAATTGGGCCGATCACTGGCAGTTATTGCTGATTCCATGGAAAGCACAACATAGTTGGAGCGAAATGCTAAAAGTATGTGGCCCAGAGCTACAGCTAACAAGGAAACATATCCCTGCTTCTCTGGTGCATTGTTATGGCAATGCAACATGGGGAAGGTTAGATTTTGGCTCCTCCAATCAGATCTCATATTTAAATCTAGGCAGGATCTTGAACAACAGGTGAAGTCAGACCTCAGTGTCACTGTCAGAATTTCTCCATCCTCACATAACTAGATGTGAGTGACAGTGGGGGAGGGGCAGTTATGAACTTTTATTTCTCTGACCGGTGCAGCCTGATGATAGCATGATGCTATCATGTGGCAGCTGGACTATGGCTATACAAGTCTGGCACTGTTTCTAGGGGCAATGTTGAACCACATTGAACAGGGCAGAAGGAATTAAAGTATTTAGTAGCTTATTGAATTAAGGCACTGGGGTGTCAAAAAATCTAACAAGGCGTCATATGCAGTTGCAGGCTGCAGACCCATGACAAGGTGATGTCACTGATGACATTGCGATTGTACATCATCACATGACGTGCAACATGCTGACATCACTGATGTCATAGTTGCACATCACTACAGGGTGTGCACACATTAGGGGGTGCCTAGGCACACCTATGCAAAGTTTAGTGCTCAAACTAGTTCAAAGCTGAACATCTGATGCTGTATCTTGAGAGCGGGATCAAAAGCCTAAATAACTGATCCAAGCATAATGGCACTGATGGACCAGAAAATTGTCTGAAAGCTTGAAAACCACAGATCAAGGGGGGGCGTGGCCTGGTCTCTGAGGAAGATGGCAGCCTAATCCACGAGCTCCGTTCAAGTAGCAGTCAACAAAAGCAAAGTGGTTCCAGCAAAGGGGAAAAAAAACAAGAACTAACCAGCCTAGACAGTGGAAAGACTCTCGGACCTCCCAGAGTGGCAGACTGTGAGAGAGTCAGGCAGACCGTGGAGAGGGACTGACTCCTGGGCGAGACCGGAACGGCAAGGTGCATGCAACCAGAGAAAAAAAAAAAAAAGGACTAGAGCTCCCCACACCAGGAAGTTTATTCATGAGCAGTCACAGTTAAAGGCTGATTTTGAGCTCTGCTAATAAAAGAGGCGAGTCAGGAGTTTCTTAATGGTTTTTTTACTTGATAAGAGGTAAATGGGGATCACTTTATATCCAGAGTTTACTTATCCTTAAATAAGTACCTTATAGTAAGCTCCAGCGATGCACTCCCAGCTTCTTCTGTGCTGTATCTTTACTGCACGGAAGCAGATTTCACAGCACTATGGAGAGCCCAGCTGCCAGCATGAAGCTCTTCCCACACACTGTCACCGGCGGTGAAATAGAGCGGTTACATCCTCACGCTCATTCCTCCCCAAATGACAGGTATCCTCTCACCGGGGCACAGTCAGCGCAATGATGTCATCACTCATTTGCATAATGGGGCGGAGCTTTGTGACAGCCTAAGCTCTCTGAAGTCTGCCTCCGTGCAGTGAAGAGAGAGCACAGATGAAGTTGGGAATGCTTCGCTGGAGCTTATGATAAGGTATTGATTTAGTATAGCTTTTTTTTGTTGTTTTAGTTCTTCTTTAAGTGCGGCAACCACATAAAAACGGTCCGCACAAGCAAGCAAAAAGAATATACAGCCATATTTAAGCTCAGTAAGACACATGCAGACAAAACTGCAGGCAGTTGTCTCCAGTTGTGCAGGGAAGTGAATATTGGCTTGGGTGCAAACAGCCACTGTCTCTTTTTCCCCATTTATTCTGTCAACAGACTTTGAGTAAACTGCACAATTTTTAAGTGACAACATGTATAATGAAGAAACAAAGCAAATACAACATTGAAAAGGGTTGGCTTTAGGTTCATTTCATATCTGTTGTATCATTAACATGAAAGTGTAAACATGGCAAAGCATATGCGCTATTTTCCTTTCCTAAGTTATTCCTTAATAGCTTTCCCTTATACTGATAACTAAGTTCACACAGAAAAACTCACTATCTAAGTGTATAGTTGGGTCTGGGAATAAAATAAATCTGTTATGGTATACATTCATTCTAAAAAAAAAATAATGTTAGGATTTATGCAGGTAAATATTTAGTTATAGTCTGCAGGCATTAAATGAACGGTTCCTTTAAGCATCATAAATTGGACATTCCCTTGAAGACAGCTGTGAAACATTAGTCTTTTTTTGCTCAATTATTCAGTAATGTAAATTTGTCGAATGTATCCTTAAGTAAAAATTGTAAATGAGAAATTTCTACACTTGCACGTCTGAGTATTGAGCATTAAAACCTGGCCAAAGAGAATGAAGCTGATTTAAAACAACCAGCTGTTAACTTTGACAAAAATCCACAGCTTTCAAGGCTGAGTCCCTGACCCTGAGTCTAGAAATAAGTACAAAATAAACATCATATGACTATGTAGGATATTGTAACTCATGCAGTCAATACAAAGCAATTAATGATGGATTAACTAATACGTTTGGGTTTTATTTTATCCATTTTATTATATGAGTTATCAAGAGTGACTTTCATTAAAGAAATATAGCATTAGTAATCAAGTAGTGTTAGGTCACTTTCAGACTGCAGAGTATTCCTGATTGACTCCAGAGGAACGACATGTGCATTGGTAGTTATAGCAAATCACATATGACTAAATAAATAAATGATTGTCATCTAATTCCTTTGCCACTCCAGACTAATGCAAGTGTTGGAACAACTAGTAGGATTGCTCCAATGGTCTCATTTCTCCTGATCCAACTTCACGATCTTCTTCAGGTTCACACTTCCTCTTCAACATCGACATTTTTTTCTTCTGCACATGTTCATGTTGAAGAGGAAGCAGGAAGTGAAGAGGATCACAGCGCTGGAAGAGAAGAAATGAAAATCGGCTTTATCTTGAAGCAGAAGTTAGAACTGGAGTGAAGAGGTGATTGGTAAGTAGAATTAACTGACACTATAAAGAATCACCCCTAGGCATAGCTTCTTCAATTTCTAGCTCATGTTTCTGTAGCCATTTAGACAGGTCAACAGAATTGTTAGAAAGACTTGCCAACTTTTAAGAAGCAAAGTTAATGCAGCGTATTCATCTACCTCTTGGAAAATTGTCACTTCAAATCTTGACAAAACAAGCTATGAATTTATGGCGAGTGGACAATATTGTGCATTAATATGAATCCAGTGTAGTATGGTGATTTGTAAGGGGATCTCCTGATGGAGAACACATTTTAGCATCTTCGGCTTTTCTGCCACTGAACCTTATCCCGGCACTGCAAAAACATTATCAGATAAATCTTCATTTCACTAGCAAAGTTGCTATCTCAGCAGCGAGAAATGGGCTAAAGCCAATTTTCATCTCAGAGACGTGTCATGGATTACCTTCCCTTCATAAATGTAGAAATCATTAACTAATTTGCCCCAGTGCTAAGGATCAGAATGCTTTAGCAATCAGGGCCTTCCTTCACTAAGCTGCTGTTTCATGTTTTATACATGCTGATATTCCACATGAGCTATGTAATTACTTACATGTGAAGAAGCACATTCCCCCAGATATCCAGCTGCACACAAGCCAGAGGGAAAGCAGGCCTGACTGAATCATGTGCACTCAGCTGTCTGGTTATCGGTTTCCTGCGACAGGTCTCTTTCACTGTGTATTTTGTTACATGTGTCCTATAGCATTACCAATGCATCATACTAAAAGGGTACATTTTTATAATGTGAGTAATGCAATTTCACTGGATTTTTAAAGTACGTCCAGCCAGATCTGAGGTTAAGAAAAAAACATTAAAAAGACTATATGCATTTCACATGCAAGTTCATACGGATGAATGTGGATGTGACGGTCATCCAAACTAGTCAAAATGGGCTAAAGAATCAGTAAGCAACATCTGATTTGTAGACAAAGTATGAATATGAGTACCAAAGTAAACAATGGGATTCATTTGCCAGTCCAGCTGAACCATATTCAAAACACAAATATGAAAGAGACCTTAGAATATCTTATCACAATACTTAATACAAACATCAGTCAACGTCATACACCAAGACATCAACAAATTTATACAGAGCTGGCTCATCTATGAGGTCAAGAGGTAATCGCATAAGGTTTCTTGAATTCATAGCCCATCATAAGGGAGGTTTTTCTCTCTTTGTTAACTTATGATTGATAATCTGAACATCATTGCCTGCAGACCTTTCTTTACAAAAGTATAATAATCTATAAAAGCAGTAACTTTTATATTTGAATGGTATGAAGGCCCCAAAAGATTGCATCTGCTTAAGGCCCTGCATTTTGTTGAACTTGCTCCGATTTCATATCAACAAATAATAATCCAGTCGTAGTATTGCAAAGGGCAAAGTCACATAGTCGATGACGTATAAGCAAGAGAATGTTTGCAAGCAATGCACAGAAATGAATACCATAATCATTTAACTGCTGTAAATTCCTGCAACAGATTCTTGTGATGAGATGAATTTCACTTTTGTTTGATTGCGTTTTGAAGAAAGCTTATGAATTTCCCTCATAGGGGTCCAGGTTGGCAGGCAGAGCAAGAATCAATCTTTATGCATTGATGTGAATAGCTCTACTTTTCAGCATAGTATTGTTTCTGTACTAGCCACAAGCAAGATGTCAGTCATTTCTCTACTATGAACTAATAAAATACAATATGACGTGATGAGGGGAAAGGTAAAAAAGAAATAAATGCAATGCAATGAAGCATTTATTGTTGCATCACACCTTGTCTTGTAATGTAAAAAGGGAACTTTTCTGGTACAGGTTTGTGTCCTTGCCAACTAGCTTATTGCATGAGAAAGAGGGCGCCCATCAATAATTGGGAAGCCATTTACAGACAGAAAATAAAGCATCAAATCAAAAGAATGGATGGTAAGGCTGGATATACATGGATCAGTAAATTCAACACCAGTGATTCAATAGGATTATTGCTGTATTGCCCAGAATCTGCTAACTGCACTGAGCAAGTTTTGAGCTATGCTCATTCATTATTTAGAAGATGGATTTTTGAAACATCAATTTAACAATTCGTTAAAGTGATCAAGGTTGCTCAATTTTAATATTAGATGCAGAGAGATATACAGATAGATACAATGAGGTTGATCATTGCTGAAGGATTCATTGGTGACCACTCTATCTTTCCTTCAGTTGGCAAGGTACCAAGGACAGGAATCTATAGCAAAATATCCTGTTAATTTATAGATAAAGCAGATTTCTCTCCCTAAAGCTATAATGGGATACGGTGCCATGCATATTATTAGATTATCAGGATACCATATAATAGTGAATAATGTATTTCTAGCAATGTGTATGAGAATAAAAACAAAAATAATAGTCATTGGTTTAAAAAAAAAAAAAGTAACGTTGCTAAAATTATTTCATTTTTAAAAAACTTAAACTAGTAATAACATTAGCGAGCATGCACTCTTACGTTTCTAATCAGCAGTTACAGATTTTAGACTTATTTTTGGCTTTACAAAAATGTTTGCACAGTTTCATACTTGCTAAATGTATATTATATATAGAGCCAAGATTTCACAGTTGCCCACTCCTGTTAGAAACAAGTGGAACTGGAACACACCCACTGCACTTTCAGTAGCAACAGGAGAAAATTTGCACAGAGAATATGATTTCCTACCCAGCTTTTAATGCACATATCTGCATTATCTTCCCACCACACACTCCATTTCCTATTAAAAAAAAAAAAAAGGATGTAAAAAACCAAACCGTCTTCTAAACTACTTGCACTGTCAAGTCAGCACATTCAAACCTTAGCACAAGCAAAAAAAAAAAAAACTTGCTGTACACCATTGTGGTATAATTTGCACGGGGCATAATTATTAATTTATCCTTTATAAAAATGAGCGGAGACTAAATTATCAAAGATCATTTAACCCTCTGGGACTAATCCTTGGATACATTAAAGGAAAGGGTTAAACACAATAGACAGCACTCTGGATATTGTTATACCAGCTGCAAATATACTAGTAAATAATTCATTACATTATAAAATTCCTTCAGCCTTAGAAGGATTTCACTGAATAGAACTGATATACATGCTGGATACCAGAAGACCATTCAGTGGTAAACTGGCAGTGCCAGCCAGGGATGGTTTAATGGGTGTGCAAATTAGACAGCTGTCAAGGACCCCCAATAACTAGGGCGGCTCTGCTGCAAAGAGATTCATGAAATTCACTCTCTTTGCTGACAAACGCTCCAGCAAATATAGCCCTACTTTCAATCTTGTTAAGGGCCGTACTGTGTCAAAACCTGGTGCCAGCTTACTGATGGCATACCCAGCCCATGATGCTTGCGCTGTCAATGAACTATAACTCACAGTTGGTGGGCAAGAGATGCTGGGAATTGAAGTTCAAGAACAGCCCAGAGCCATTAAAAGCAATAAAATCAAATGTGCTCCATGGTCCATTTGTAGCCTACACAGATGATTAAAGATAAGATTTATGAAACTCTCATTGATACTGATGTGCAGAAATTCATGCAACATTACATTAATTGTATTTCATATTTTCCTTTTAGAAAGAAAATGTGTTGTTAGGTTCATGATACATTTTATATATATATATTCCTAGCCCAAACAGCACTCACCTGGTCTTAGCCAATATTCTCAGTATGTTCACATGAGCACAGATCTCACTACTATGGGAAACACGGTATTTAGTGTGTAAAACTAAAACCCTGCAGGAGCTCATGTATGTAAAACAGCTCGCTAGCATACCATTCCCACCTTATAATCATGGAACGGTGTAAAGCATCTAAACCAGAGCAGCAACAGTCATAAATCTAAAGAGGTTCCGTAGCAGCTGCAAATTTTACTGTACCAGTTTTTTATAATTAGAAGACTAATACGGTCACACTGCCACAAAGAGACTGACAGCATCCAGGCCAAACCAGCAACCCACCATAGCAGCTCTCACCTGGGCTTAGATCACACGGGCCCTCCCTTGCCCTGTGCTGTGCAGGTGAAGCCCTCTGTTCTCATTCGCTGCAGTAGAATTCCAGCGCTGAGCAGGTTAAACTGCAGCATCAGCCATGAGTATGAGGAAGAAGCCGCTAGTACAGACAATCTGCATTGTGTGCTTCCTGGATAGTGAGTGTGATGTGTGTGCCCAGCTAGCTTGAACACAAGCACAGAAGGAGGGGAGGGTTCATACGATTGCATAACGAGCAAACTGCATGTCTGTTGGGTCCTTCCCCTTTGTAACCCTTTATCAGGTGTTTTCCTCTAGAAATCCATAAGACACAGACTCCTGCAGAGCATGGCACTCTTTTGTGTGGTCTCTTTTTTAATGTTTCCCTGCATTGTAAATGGTTGCGCTGCAGTGAGTTTTAACCTTTTCAGTACATTTTTTTTCACCTCAGTGTGCCTTTAACTGAGAATTTTTCAGAGAAAGCAATGTAATTTCCTGGATATATATATATATATTTTTTTATCTGCGCTTGGGCTTTAACATCTAGGGGGGTATTTATTAAAGTCGGAAAGTTTTTTGACCTGTAAACACTGCTGAAAAATACAGCTATATATCGGATATTGCCATTTTCGCTGATTTATAAAGCCATTTCATCAAATTTGTTTGCCAAAAAGTGTTCACCAGCTTTAGACTGGTGAAAACCTATTATACCCTATGGCAGGGGTCCCCAAATGCCAGGCCGCGGACCGCGGGCCCCCTGATGGCGACGCTCGCACACTTAGTGCGTCACCATCATACGGCCGTCAGTGACATTTGGCCCTGCCCACCCTCCCAACGGTCCGTCAACTCTCTTCTGGGTCGGGGAACCTGTCCCCAATCCAGAAAAGGTTGGGGACCGCTGCCCTATGGCGTTTGTCTATTCATT
This sequence comes from Pipa carvalhoi, assembly GCA_021901965.1. Taxonomy (NCBI): domain Eukaryota; kingdom Metazoa; phylum Chordata; class Amphibia; order Anura; family Pipidae; genus Pipa; species Pipa carvalhoi. The sequence goes on from JAKJJM010177786.1 coordinate 12,692, forward strand.
TGGCCACAGTCACATTAGTTTTTCTGTCAAAGAATGTGGATATCGACATCAGTATGAAATGGAAGGTGACCCGCATTGAAAACAGTGCAAAGGTTCTCGATATCAATTTTTTTATCGGTCCTATATAAATTAGCATAATCGGAAAGTACAGAAAATTGAAAAATGACATCAAAAAGCATTGATAAATGGTGAAACGAATCAAAAATGTTGAAATGATCATTGTTAAATTTCCCCCAGTGTCATGTTTGTAATTTTTAATTTTCTCACTTGTAATTCTGGGTGAAATATATGAAAAACATTTTTTAAATTGGTATTTTCTTAATATTTTTGCATTTTGTATAGAAAAAGTACAATTTTCAGGAAAAAATATTGTTTGTAACAGCCCTGTTCCTCCCTATTACAAAGATGCCACATATGTATCAGAAATCGTCCTTTCCTGCCCAGGAGAAAATCACTCATTGAAATGAGCTAATAATAGGATTTTAGAAAAAATAAAATGAGTATGCACACATTGCAGTTAACAAGCAATAACCACCATATAAAATGGCTACACCCACATAAACATATATTGTTATAAACTACATACCTCAGGCTAGTGAGATATTCTGTGTGGATGCTGTGGTTCTTGTAGTAGACTGCTTACTGTTGCTGGGAGCAAATTACTTTAAAATTTCAAGTTCAAAACAGTATTTCTTTCAATTATCAAAAAGAGAATCACAAAAAGAAAACTATATCTGAAAGAGCAATGTCTTTTGAATTAGAACGATACCTAATATATGTAGTGTGAGGCCATAGAGGCATTAACCTTCGACGGACGGTATGTTTCACTTAAATATCGATGCTTGGGAAGGTATATGTCTTAATTAAGGG
>JAKJJM010177824.1:0-12034 GCA_021901965.1 Pipa carvalhoi
CTTCGAACTTTTCTTATAATAAATTGGGCCCCCAAATGTGTCATAGATCGCGGGCCCCTTATAAGACTCCCGGCAATAATGCCCTGATGGCGGCCATGCCTCCAACCCCTATGCTGCTAAAAGCAGGCTGCTGCATGTCCTCCTTCCCAAAGCACCCCTATGTCCTAACCGCATCTGGGGCATATATGTGGCATATATGGCTGCCACCATCCCTAAAATGGGGTTCCCATCATCCTGTCGCATCTTCATGTTCCACGACTGTAATGTAATTTCGGTACGTTGTTGCCCCCCTGAGAGCAAATTCTGTTGAAGCCCACATTGCAAAACAACCATGTCCCCAGCAAACACTGGATACAGAAAGGGCAAAATATGTTCTAACCTTTAATAAATATGTCCCTTTGCATACCACAGTAAGTAGACCACGATCATGCATAATAAATCTACACATTCCATTTGCAGTCGAAGAATACTTTAAAAAGCGACCTATACAATTTCTAAAGCTTTTTATGATAAAGATATTTCAGCAATCGCCTTTGAATGTATCCAGACCTGAGGTTTACAGTGGCAGGAAGGTAACATATTAAGATTAGACTTGGATAAAGCAAGAAATTCTCTGTAATGTATATTACAAATGGTACAATTTGGTATTTATATAAGTGTAATTATAATAAGCGAGTTTCCCTTTCCATAAGCCCTTTCGGTTATGTCATTTCACACACAGTAAAAGTCACGCCATCAGGTAATTTTCTTAAGAAGTTAATTGACTTAATACCCACTGGATATAATATTCAATTTAGATTTAAAGAATACAATTAATATTTAGACAGAACATGTTTATAGTTGGCCTCTCATAGTAATCCAATAATATTAGCCTTGAGGGTTTTTCATATGAAAAGGTTCGAGCTGGTTTCTTAAATAAGTTTCCATAAAAAGCTTTTCTGTATGAATAAAATGTATGCAATTGTGCAATTGATAGACAACTTTAAGCTCCACAGAATTTTCTGCTATCACTGCATCTTGAGTAAAGGCAGGAAGAACATTTGGAAGGAATATGTACCAACGTACAGCTAGGAGTCTCTGACATGACATATATTCAAGAAAAAACAATCGTGTAAAAGTCCAAATTTGCATGAATTTTCCACGTCCTTATCTTTGCGTATACAGCAAAATTTGCAATGTAAATATAAAGAAATATACTGGATATAGATTCTTAACACATTAGCTCTATGTGGGTTAAATAAAGCATTGTCCTGGAAATGTTTCCTGTAAATTCTTTTCACAGTGGTATGTAAATTTCTTTAACAGAAGAAAATATTTAAATAATCTTCTGCCATAATAACCTATAATATGTGTATCTCTACATGAGAACATTCTGGTATGTAAATTGTTTATACTTTTGTAATAATCGTTGTGTTATTATTCGTTTACCCCAATTTGCACCGAAAAAATCTGATTCCAAAAGTTATTGTTTTACCTAGGCTGGCCACCAGCAGATTCTGAAACAAAATCTTCCCAAGAACTTTACACAAGGTATTTATGGCATCCTTCACTATGGTGGAAAACATTTATTCTTTACTTTTAAGAAACTATTGTGGCCTACGTCTTAAGGATAAACACTTGAAAAACTGAATGGAGTGGGGTTTTTCAATTGAAAAGGTCAGCATTAGTAATTTATGTTTGAACTTGATAAAGGGCAGTTGCCTTGTGAATAAAGCACATTAGATTCAGAAATGATTAGTATTGATCGTGACCTGATGAAGAGGTGAATCCACTAATAAACAGCATTTGGTTTAGTAGAATAAACAATAAAATAAGTATCTACTTTATATGTTGAAGTTATTTAATATAAAAGTTAAATAGTTGAAAGAGAAATATAGCATTGTTTTTTATATGCCTGAAATATTCCAGTGGTTAACTCAAGTGGCCTCAAATGTTGGCCAGAGAAGTGCCTTTTCCATGTTAAGATAGTGATCTTCAACAATATCTAGCTGGTGGGTTGGTTGAATCATCGGGACAGAAGGAAAAAATGACAGTGGTTTTGGCAATACATTATCATTTCCCAGAAGCCTTTGCTTACTATATGTAATTGGTCTTAACCACAAAAATCTATTCATTTCCCATTTCACTTATTCCTGTTGATTCTGTTGCATTGGTCAAGTCTAGTCCAACCAACAATTTGAGTTCAAAACCCATACATTCCGGAATAATTTGCCTTCTATGCTTAAAGAGTGCATCCCACAAGCTGTACCTGAATTGTTGAAATATTGCAATCTAACGAACACATATTACCCTATGCATCTTTGTTATGGTAATCCCCTTACTGATGAAAGATTGTAAATGTGAACAGGAAGTTTTTGTTTCAAAAGGTCACATCTTAACATTTCTCATTTGAAATGTCCACCTGTTTATGTTCAGTGGATTTATGGTCCATGGAATAAAGTATACACAGTGATGTAACATAAAAAATATTATCAAGGGCTGAACGCCGTTATGAATGTAGGAGAAGAAGCCTGTTTTCAATGTCTTCAATGTACGATGCAAGCATATCTACCATGACCATGATAATGTTTTATATATACTGTATATCTGTACTAAATATAAAATGTAAGGTGGATCTAAGTAAAGGATACTGCCACATTAGTATATATCATATACCTACAAGTTTTTAAGGTATGTTCTAGGGAATTTGACAACTGTGGCAATTGTCTAGAGAGGTTGTCTCCTAGTGAATTCTAATTACTATTTGGTTGCTATAGGTTAATAACCCTCGGAAAAGCAGTCCTTGGAGCATGCAGGCCTCCTGCTGTAGTGTAAGGGGCTGTTGACTGATCTAGAAACTGCAAGGAAGGAGTAGGTGGGGGTTTACAGGAAGAAGGTGGAGTTGTCAAAAAGGATGTGGGAGGTGCATAGAGACATATCAGGTGATTACACTGTTCATGACTTTCCCTAGTTATGTTTTCCAGTGCATCTGAAAAATAAAATAATCTCATCTCCTCAGATCCTCAGAGTATAAACAGAGAATGTTTACCTTTAAATGGCTGCTGGAGATACTATTTGGTTAAGGAGAACATTTCAGTTGAGACAAGAAGCCTAGAAACTTCATTTGCCATTTCTAATTCAAAATATGGCTCAAAAAGCATAAAATAGGCTGCAATATAGAATTCTACTTTACTTTAATGTTTCTATTGATTTAGGGATAAAATAAATAAAAAAGTGATATATTTTCAGTCTTGTTAACAGTCACATAATTCACATAGTGCTTGTGCTGCACCAAGCGGTCACTTTCCACCATCTAGTGACATCACAGTGACATCACATTCCCATACCGATTTAGATGCATCAAATGGATGTTTCTTCTTTTTGACCGTATCCCGTTTGTGACTTTATATTCATTGCTTTTCCAATGTTACAAGCTAGACTATGTTAGATACAGGGGTGATTAATTCAATTTCAATGTACCCCCAAATTGAGTGAATTTTTTTCTTAAACTGCAGTTTCGCCAATGTATACGCAAATCTATGCCGTAGGTCAATCTAGCTAAATATTAAGGCATCCACTAACGGGCTAAATAATGTGTATTTTTAAGCATATTGCAGCAATTTCCCCTTTAAGCAATTCACCACCTCGGTTTTCTAATTGATAGAAAAATATAATAAATCAAACAGCCAAATCCAGCATGGAAAATTATACAAAAAACCAAAACCATAACAGAAAACAAGTTTAAATGCAAATCCAATAAAAAAATATCTCCAGAGCCAACACCAGCATAAAAAAATAGTACAACTGGCTGTAAATGTTCTTTAAAAGATATGGGCAGAGGTCCATCAGACTCCATACCCTCACCCTGTGCTTAGGGATGGGTGACACATACCAGTCTGCCTGGTGGGGGGGGGGGAGCAATGTTTTAAAATAAGGAAGCTCATGACTGATCCTCCAATCCCCACCATTTTACCCAGGGGCTCAGGACTAACTATCCCACAGGGAATCAGTCACTGACTGTCTCTCATATCCCCAACCCCCAGTTGGATGTGGGATGGGGGTCTAAAATATAATTTAAATATGGATCCCATGTCTCTATCTAATGGCCCCCCACCCTAAACTTGTCCTGAGATACTGGCTCATGTTGTTTGGATAAAGTTTGCTGCTGAACATTTGGTTTTGTTTAGTGTAAATTGGCAGCTTATTCACGAAAGTCCTTACAGTCACATAAGAGTCTTAACTCACATAAATTTGCCACTTCCACATATTCTTCCACTCGGCAAACTCTGTGATGTGGAGAATACGTGACCAATTTGGCAGCTTATGGTGTATTTTGCTTCACTTTGCGTGTACATGCACAGGTATTTCACCTATTCATCAATCACTGGAGTCTGTCAAAGTGAATTCAGCAAAGGCGTAATGTGTCAGATTAGGGCAGGGGTCCCCAAACTACGGGCCGCAGGCCGCAGGCCGCATCCAGCCCCCTGAGGCCATTTACCCGGCCTCCGTCGCACTTGTGCACGGTGTGCATAGGTCTGCATAGGGATTTTCATAGCTTTTTTAAAAGTCCGTCCCTCCAACGGTCTGAGGGACAGTGAACTGGCCCCCTGTGTAAAAAGTTTGGGGACCCCTGGATGAGGGGGTTAATGGCAGGGCTCCTTTTGTCTGACTGGTGCAATGTGCTCGTTAAGTTTGCAACTTTTTTAGGCTGTTGAATTGGTCATTAATTCGCCACGTCGCAGAGTTTGCTGAATACACGAATATGGGGAAGCGGCAGATAAATGTGAATCCACAACTTTATGCGACCATTGGTCTTTTCTTGAATAAGCCTCTTTGGGTTTCCCATAATGAGACTGTTTTGTTTAGACACAAAAAAAAAAAAAATATATATATATATATATATGTGTGTGTGTGCCTGTGTGTATATAATTCACACTGTTAAAGAGAATAAGTAAACTCATTGAGAACAGCATTCTTAAAAAAAATAAATAAAAGTGAAATAATTCTAAAATACTATTTTTATTTTAATATGCAAAAGATGTGCAGAGACAATTTTTGCGCACTGTGGCGAATGGGAATTTACAGCACTTGCCTAAGGCTTACTTCACTGCAACAACCCCAGAGGTCCTTAACTTCTGCAAGCTTTACACTTAATCATAAGCTTTAAATATGACAGAAATGGAGAAAAAAATAAATCCAAGTGTAAAATCTCACATGTTGTAATAAAGCCCACAGAAAACTAAAATAGGAATTCAGGATAAGCAATAATATCCTTATATAAACATGACTTTAAAGGAGACCTTGGATTTTTAATATTTCCAAATGTTGGAATGATTAAAGTGATGCTTTGCCAATATTTTAGACAGTATGAAGGACAAGGATTTAGCTAGGTTTTACTAATTCTAGTATTACGAGTATTTACTGTGCTCCCAAGATGTACTGTTCATCTAATGAACTTTAACATTGTGTTGAATTTAGAATTTGACATATGTATTTAATAGACATTTTAATATTTGTCCATTGAAGCATTTATAAAGAAATGTAGTTAAGGGATAGTATACTTTGTCCAGTACAATTTTGAAGGCCTCAAGCAAGTTCCTGTTGTTCACTATGGGAATTTAGTAGTTGGCGAATAATGAGTAGATAATTTGTGGCTATCGCAACGCAGCGACCCAAAGTGATAAGAATTCACTTCGACAGCCCAATACTCACTGAACAAACCCCTTAGCCGCATACACAAGGGAACTACCATTTAGAGGAGAGAGGTCTTGGTTCCTCTAAAAACATTATGATAAAATAGAGACATTCTGAACTGCTAGAAGTATTACATATACCATAGGAAACAATCGGAAAATAAAAACATTCCTTTAGGTTCCACAATGTACTTGTGGAAAAGCAACCCAACGCTACTGGCTCTATAGAGAAAACCAGTAGTTACAAGCAACATCTTGATTCTAGATTAAGATGGATGATGCCTCAGCTGATGGAATCTAAGAGACAGGTCCTACTCCTTTCCATGCCGAAACGCATATTAGAATTTATATTTTATGTAGGCAGTGAGTGAGCTGTAGCATCATAGTTTTTTTTTCGTATAATGGGGTACAAGTACTATTTACTATATTAATATGATTTGTGTTTCCTCTGGGCAAAAGAGGCATCACATTTTACTCAGCAGCACGACAGGTGCAAGAAGCACTATTAATAAACACGTTATTGTTAATGTAGGAAATTTTCACTTACCTTTAAATCAGATACTGAATAAGTTATAGAGAGAAGGATTTTGACATGAAGAAGCAGAAAGTCCTTTTTTATTCTTGGATATTATGTGCTAAAGATACTCCAGATTACCCAGGCTGCTTGACCTCGTACCTTGTACTTTATTAAGTTTAACTAGACCAATCAATTGCACACACACACACATTATAAATAAAGTACCATTGTGGTAAGCTTAGCAGTCCAAAATACTCATGAATTCCTTGGTTATGCTGTAAGTGATATTCTAAAACTATATTCTCTAAACAAAATCAGTGGAATTAATTAACAGGAGCAAACTTAACAGAGGTTTAGTAACGCATAGCAACCAATCAGAATTTGGCTTTCACAATTCTAGCTCCTAGTCAATGCTAAAACAGCTGATTGGTTGCTATGAGTTACTAGACCTAAGAAATGACTTTCCCTGTTGATAAATTCCCTTGAATATATTTTATTTTCATTACTTTATATCTACAATGGGCTGATGACGATTAAAGATGCATCTGGGAATGTAGCTTTTCATAGAGAGGAATATGCACTAGGATGTTTCTTGTTGCGTTTTTTCGACTGGATAAAACACAATGCGAAAATGCAACAGGATTAGTTGCAATAGAAATTGAACAATTGCGGTCACACAAGGGAAAAGTGCTGAGCTAGTGAGGTGTTTTACATGGAAGTACCACCCCAATGAAACTTCGCCAGTGTGAATACACTGTTGTTTTTTCACCATGTGCTTTGTTTAAAAAAACCCACTGAAAAATTTGCCAGTGTGAACCCAGCCTAATACAATCCAAAAGAAACAATAGAGAGCTGCACACACTGAATTAGTGGTATATAACCATACTTTTACTTCACCGCTGTGTAGATATCATGAAAACAAAAAACGTTTCCGGGGGCAGCAGCCTCCCTTCGTCAGGTGAAGTTAGCACCACGGTACTACAGCATATTAATTGGATGTGCATTCTTTTCTATATACTAAACCCAGCCTAATACAACACACATCAAGAGTGGAAGGGGAGGGATGCTACTTACCCGGTTCCAGTACAAAATGGCCATGAGGACTCCATAGATCTCCCACTTCCTTTTTATATAATGTGTGCAGATTGTGTTATAAAGAAAGCCAAAACAGGAGCACAAGAAGGTTGCTATCTCAGTCATTCCTTGGCCAGTGAAGAGAAGTAAAAACCATTGTGATGCCAATCACAAAATTCTTGGAGTGCAGTAAGTACTGATGACCTTTCGATGGTAACCATAGTGAAAAGGTTACTAACTGCATCTAGCCCTAAGATAAGTAAGTTAGGGGGCATGCTGGGACAAATGCTCTTGTACAATTGAATTGTCTTGTACTGTGCTGCTAATCCTTAAAATACTGTAATGTTACCAAATGAAGACTTAAGTTTTACAATTGTTAATATTTCAAGAGGTACTCCTGGCATCTTCATTAAGATAAACACAACGCAGCGCCTGGCAGCTGAACGGTCTATTACGTGCCAGTGATTAGTGCCTCAGTGTGAAAACCCCTGCTTTTGAGAAAGGAATTTAGCCCGAGGCGGAATTTTGAAGTGTACCTGGCCAGTGGGAAACCCAGAGAGAATTGTGGGTACTAGAAGCAAAAGGTCTATGAGTTTAGACTTACAACTGTTTTATCATAAATACTATAAATCATTTATGTATCCTCTGATTCTTCCTCAGTGATTTCTGTTGATTTTCTTTGCAAAGGAAAGGTTTAGTCTAGATCTAAAAACCAATAAGTATGTATATTTTTTTATGCAGCTTTTTACCGCAGTCCCAGAACAGACCCACCAATATATGACAAGGCTTGACAAATGGAAGCCACAGCTGTACACAGAAGCGTTGCTTCTGAGTTTAGAAATATTTGTGACAGAGATTCTGCCAACTTGGAGCTTGGTTTTTAGAGTCAGAACATCTGTGTTGTACCATACTCATCTCACGGTGGTCTGCCTCGCTTCCTTTTCTGTGCTAAGAAACGGGAACATTTTTTCGTGAAACTATTTAATCCTCTATTATTACACACAGCAGTATACATTCTAAGCACTAAGCATACAATTTAGACAGCAGAGTTCTTCATCATTTATTATCCACAAAGTATGGGTCTTAAGTGTTTTCCAGCAAAAGCTGATATTAGTGGCAGCGACTGCACTGTTAAAAAGAACAAGATTCATGTTAGCTGTAAACCCCTTTTATGGTAAGGAAAACATCCACCGGACTCGCCCAGAAAAAGAAAGGATAGTTTAAAAAAAATAAATAAATTAAAAAAAACCATGATGAATGTGTTTTTCAGTTTTTTACATTTTCAGCACACAAACAAAGATAGCAACATGTTTGTGTCTGCGAGTCAGACGTATAAATACAGCAAATACTTCCTCCCACAGATCTGTGACAAATCTCTGCAGTCATGATGAAGATAATTATTATGATCTTCTGTTTATAAAGCACCAGCTTACCTAGCATAGCTTTAGGGGTTATTCATTCAATTGTGAGCAGTCGCATGAAGGCGTGAATTTGCATCCATTCGCCATGTCCCCAATTTTGCGTATTCTTTAAATTTTGCGATGTGGAAAATTACGTCCATTTTTACACCTTACGACTGGGACATTTTTACACCTTGCCTCTGTGCAAAATGTGTTGTGCCTGCGACTTTCACCTATTTACCAAGAGTTGGATTGTGCCAAAGTGGCGATGCCATACTGCTCTGAATGCGTCAGGTTAAAGGTGGTAAAGTTGGGGGTTACTGGCAGGGTTCCTCTTTGGCGTAAGGTGACTCAAATGACAAGAAAATGTAACGATTAAGTGACAACATGACCAAAGAATGCTGTCACATAGAAAGAGATGTAAAAATGACGTTTATTGTATTGTAGGCAACTTGAATATGATGTCAATAGTACGAAATGTGAAAGTGGTGACAAGGTACTTCCCTATAATCAATCCTTTCTATTAATATAATTGTGACATTAATATGAGAAAGATACAGCTATAGAGAACTTTTCTCCTTTAAACAGGTCCATGGGAATCTTTACTTCAGCGGGTTCTCAACCTGTGGGTCACGACCCCTTTGGGGGTCAAACGACCATCTCACAGGGGTCGCGAACCACTGCTGAGCTCCATTGCGTGATGACGTTTGGCCGCAACGTCATCGCGTGACTCGCATACGTGATGACGTTGAGGCCGAACGTCATCACGTGACGTGGCACACCCCCCCCGCGATGACATCTCCACGGGGGGTCACGCTCAACAAAAGGTTGAGAACTGCTGCTTTACTTGCTTAAATTCACTTCACTACACTGTGGTGCTACTGCTTGACTGATTATGTCCGACTACGTGTTGAATAACATCCATCGTCAGTTGCTTCTTCGCCAAGCAAATTCTCTGTTTAGTGAATAGGAAGAAGCTAATTTGCATCTGTTGGAGCAAATGAACGGATAGGGATGTGTATTCACTATGCCTGGAGAATTCGCATTTGAAGAATAATCCTTTTAGCAGCTCACGCTAGTTTCTGCTCTACTGGAACTGGCAAAAAAAAAAAAAATGTACATCTGTCTTAAATATTGCCCCTTCTATCAGAACTATTAGTTTCAGGGGTCTGAAAGACCCTCAAAATGGTCATTCTAATGGAAATGGGTACACTAGACTAGATGTGAGCACACCATTTGGTGTTTGATTTGGCAGACCATTCCACCAACCCCAGCCACCGAATGCTCTTCAAACCTCAGTTCCTCGATAATCTGTAATTGATTTATAAACTTGGATGTGGATCAATAGGAATAATGACTTGGGCCAATTTAAAAAGTAATTCAGTTGTGTTTGGTAACAAGGCATTGTAAATGGACCATTGGTAAATGAACTTGGTAGGCCCTGGGTACATTTTTTAACAATTTTGGGGCAGATGTTTCGTTGAAAAGATTACTAACACATATTTTTTTATTCTTTTGATGTGGAAAAGCATGGCACGATGTGAGCAAAGGAATGAGGAATTGAAGTGCCCTGCTTTTCCTGAATGGGAAGGTTCCAGGAGGTTCTTGGAAGGTTAGGGATAGCAGTGCATTACTTAGTTCTACATTCTGAAATAAACCAAGTAATAACATTTGAGTTGAGTCCTGTTTCCCCCTATGTTAAATGTGCTCAATGTGCTTTCTACTCTCTTGCTTTGAGCTTTCACTACCTCCATTCTCTTGCCATTCACTGCTGCTCTCTCTCATGGATCTTTGTGTAGTTATCAGCAGCCTTGTGTTTTCTCAGCAGTCTTTAAAGGATGTGAATGATTACATTCCAGGTAGTTACATCCTATATGAATGAATTCTTTATCCGGTTGCTCTTATTGGTCACAATGTACATTGAATTCTTTACGTTAGGCAACACCATAGGTTTCTAAACTCCTCATTTTGCACATAACTTTTTGCATGAAATTTTAATTTACAAAAATGGTTTGATTTTGTACTTTGCATCAAGGTATTTTGAGATTGTTTCAGACTGTATACATTCTGGATGTCACACAAGGCTCACCGGCATTCAGAGAAGCCTCTGTGTAGGGCCTTCACCAGCACCTCTTCAAACATCCAAGAATTATTGGGAAGATCCTGCCATATGGGAAATTCTTGTGAACTTACCAGCTGTTAGGAAATATACTCACCTCCGTTCTCATGTTAAGGTCCAGTGTCTAATTCCAACGCGGTTGCTATCTTTTCCAGTGCAGTGTGGTTGCGGGCGTCGGGCTCCTTTGGCGCCGAAATCCACTTCGGTAGGTGATGTAAACAGATGATGTAACGGGATTGTGTCATGTACGCGGTCTCGTCTAGGCGCCTATTTAAACCAGCCAGATTCTAAGACTTGCGCCGATTATAGAGCCTTTGTTCTTGGATGTTTGTTATTATTATCTGTTTTCATGTGTATGACCTCGGCCTGTTTATCGTTTAAGATTGTTCTCCGCTTGCCTAGACCTTTTTGCTTGTTTCCTGACCTTGAACCTCTGCTGCCAGTCCTGACCCTTGATATGTTTGTTGACCACACTCTTCTCAGCTACTTCCCATTTGTGCACTACAGTCCTAGGGGCCGTGACCTGGGAATACCACCGCCGCTAAACCCTAACCTCCTTGTGGGGGCTCTAGGAAAAGACCGGGTGTGCCTTAGACTCCGCGCCCTAAGTTCTGCCTGTATCCTGCACATCCTGCAGCTGCTTCCTCCTTCTCCTCCCTCCTGTACTGCTGCCCACCCTGACATCAGCATAAGGGTTCCACAGTGGAAAGAGGATCAGGAGGATAGTATAGAGAAACAACACTCTCTAATGCTGCTGGTTCAGAAGGTGAACTGCTTGTTGATACAGTAGAGAGGACAAAAACAGCTTGATAATGGTGATCAACCTTAAGATGGATTTTGTTGGTTTTGTGGCCCAGCTTCACAATATTATTCATGCTTAGCTGTAGGCAGTCTTTGGAACCCAGCAAGAGAAGCAACTTCCTCCTTCCTATTCTCAAATACGTTTTCCTAATTAAAATGTATCAGATAGTGGGGAAGGCAGTGGGCACACCTGCACAGAAGTCATCTTCCCCTTACCTCTCTCCTGATAATGCAGCAGTGGGTGCCAATATATCAGAGGTCTTTGCTGGAGTCATCACATGGCTTAATGCTCCTCTGAGCAATCGATAATTAGACTGAAGCAGCAATGATGTAACCAATCGGCCTGTGGACATATGTAATGTACAGGATTAGCCTGTACACTACGAAAATTATTATAAAGTAAACTTCCCCTTTCAATATCTAAATATGCCCATTTGAATGGGATCTGCCA